>OZ026599.1:36952336-36970836 GCA_964020085.1 Micromussa lordhowensis | reverse complement strand
ATAAAACCCTGATTTTAACGCTTCATGCTTACATTTTGCGGGAGTTCTCTCGATGAGGCCCCTCATTATTAAAGGTATACCGGTATTCGTTTAAACCCTTTGATTCTCTAGATTCCAGGACTACGCACGAGGGAGTGGTTAGTGAAAACCACGCACGATAAATCAGCTAGCTCGTGACAAACAATACTTGAAGCTCTAAGAATGTCAACCTTTAAAACAAGTGAAATTTAAAAAGGTATTTGAAAAACTCAAAGTTTCTGAAATGAGATTGAGCTTACTGAATTTTGCCAGGCGTGAGCTTTCTGCTTTTACAAGAAACTATAATCTCTCAACTTTTATTAATTTCATTTTTCTTTTTTTAACCTTTCATCAAGTTTTAACTCGCATTGTTTGACGACTATGTTAAACTCATGACACGTGTGGGACCTATGACTTACCTTTCATTGGTTCAGAACAAATTTACAATACAATTCACCAGTTTGACATCCGCTTTCATCTTCTATTCCATCTTACGTCAGAGCAGGCATCTGTTCAAATTGTACAATTTACGAGTAATCTTTTCTCTTGGACCGGACATTTTGTCGCTTGCAGAATCGCAAGGCGTTTCTTTGTGAAGCAGAAGAGAGTGAACACCAAGAACCAAGGTAAGTACAAAATATCATGTCTGTTCGTTAATTCTGAGGCAACTTGAGTAAGTTCTTTTCCTTACCAGCTCTTGCCTTTCCGAAAATCATACCTGGCTTTTTTTTCGGTACCCAAAACGACATCCGTTATCATTCCGAAAACAACAGGCATTATATTTCTCGCATCACGGAAGTCAGACCACGAGCATTCTCTCTTTCACTTAGTCCGTCCCGTGTGACGCGAAAGAAAACCGCGAGAAAAAAAAGCCATTTTGTCCTCGCGGTTAATTCACGGCCTCGCTCCAAGTCACTTGCGAAAATCGGAGTAAGTAAAGTAAACTTTATTTATTCACATATCGCGAATGAGCTAAGGCTCGTTTAAATGCAAATGTGAAGTTGAAAATGGAAAAAGAGAAATCAAATTTAGAATATGCGAATGAGAATTAAAACTATTTAAAAAATACAAGAATAAAATTTAGGAATAAAAACTATATTCAAGTATGCAATTAGCAAATACTACAAGTACAACTTAAAATTCAGTTACAAATAATGCAGTAGCAGTCATGCGAGGATGTTAATGTGAGTCGTTTCAGATTATGCGCCGAGAGACTCTGACGTTCTGATATTGTCAGGTAAATCGTTCCCGGCACTGTTTTGCGGTCTGGTAGGTGAAGTCTGCATACGAGCCAAGTGGCTCATCAGGCCGGAGCTTATCCTGGCAGTTTCAGTAGCATGAAGCGACTGGGAGTATTTCTACTCCCCCCTGGATGGGATGCTACTCCATCGCAGGGTTACCCCTAGCATCAAATTCGCCGGTACCCATTTATACACCTGGGTGGAGAGAGGCACTGTGAGAGTGAAGTGTCTTGCCCAAGAACACAAGACAATGTACTCGGCCAGGGCTCGAACCCGGAGCGCTCGCTCTGGAGTCGAGCGCACTAACCATGAGGCCACCGCGTCCCCATTTGCGGTCTGGTAATGAGAAGGAATGTAGCATGCGTGATGTCGTCGGCCGAGGAAGAGTCAGCTTCATACCACGAAGACTGTAGCTGCTTTTCCGCGAAAGGGAATCTTACGGATATTTTTTTTCTTACGGATATTTTTTTCAACGGATATTTTTTTCTGAAACGACCTTGTTACCCAGTCGTTCTTGGTAAATTCACCGAACTTTTCAGGTACTTTCCTATCTATATTCATGACTCGTACACAGGAATGGGTGTGCAGCTCGAACTGTGAGCCTGAGTGTTTTAATGCCGCCCAAGTATCGATACAAAGTTCAAATAAGAAGTAGTTACAAGAAATATAGGAAGATAAATATCACTCAGGCTATAATACATGTGCAACCGCATGATACGAAAACCCTATAAAACCCATTGGGAAAAAATGGGAACGTATTCCCCAACCAAATGTAGGCGCACTAACCTCTGGGGACTAGAGGTGATATAAGATTTACAGACATACAAAATGAAACAATCTGAAATAAAATTTGAAAGCTCGAGAGCTGAGATGAATACATTACATGCTGTCAAACCTTATATATGCTTACAACAATAGACTAAATTAATGCAGCCATAGCGGCAGACGTGCATTTCATACCAACAGCAAAATATTTACATTCTTTGTCGCTGTCACTTACAGTTCAGCTCCGCCGAATGTAAATACATTTATTCAAGGTATTATTAATGTTCAGCTCAAGAAGACATTACCAGCTGCTCTGGAGTGCAGGAAGCGCTTCACGTTCGTCTTCATTTTCTTTTTTCTTCCTGCTCTTTTTAGTAGAAAGTGTTCCTCTGCCTTTAAAACCCTTGAAATGAAATGGGCTTCCTGAATTCTACCATGCGTGGGTTTTTGAATTTTATTGTTGCGATTTTTTTTACCTGTCAATTTCCTGGGGAGATGGCCCAGTTTGCGGCTTTCGGAAATCGGTCACCATTTATCCTAGATCCGCACCTGCGACGTTTAGCAAACCATGGATCATTGAATGTCTAACATTAGTGTGTTATGCCGGCAGAGCCGGTCAAAGCTTATTGAAACTATAAGAAACAACTCTAACGCGAAATCAAACCCGTGAGGAAGGAGTCTGGGATCTTTAAGGAATAGAGAAAAATCCTTCATAGGTCAGAAGTTCTGAAGGGTCAGGTGATTTTCTTCCTAATTTAAATTTTGAGAGACAACAAGCCGAAGACATTATGCCCTTTATAAATGTATATAGAGTAGAGCATTCAGAATTTCAACTTTTTGTAGACGTTTTAAGTATTTTTAATTAGTAGGCTTTCGACAACAACCTCTATTTTCACCTGGCTGTAACTCAATGATATCAGAACATTTTTCACGTAACATGAATGATTAAAATTCATTAGCACTACCGTTATTAACAGCTATGATAAAAAAACATTTCTATTCAACTACAATTTAAGGCATGCTACTAGTATTAATGTCTCAGCTAAAGGCTATAGAATACTGTAGTTCGTCTCCATCATCTGGAGGAAAATTGCTTGCGTTTTTCATTACACCTCTTCCGTAAACACTACCGTTTTAATATTCATTTTACAAGCCCGTCTGAGAGCTTTACTGGCAAATGAATTGAAGATGCGATCATCGTAGCAGCAATTGCTCACAGGACGTTCGCTCCCAAAATGTTCTCACGTAGAGATTTTTCTAAATTACCGCTTGCCATGAAGTAAGGTAAGGACCAATCTTTGCCAAAAAGGCAATAAAGCTGGGGGGAGGTACGGGCTCTTATTCGAATTAAGGCACATATATTGTAGGCCATACATTTCAAAAAGCTACATTTCAAAAAGCTTTCGTTATTTTGAGTCGATCTTAGCTCACGACTATCAAAGAAGCTACATGAGTGACGTTTAGATCAGGTAAACGTATTCCGCCATTTCCACACAATTAAGTCTTTAAAATGAACTTTTCAGTGCAGCTGATATCGTTCCTTAAGGTAGAATAGGCCTTGAAAGTATAAACATTACTCCTTCCCGCCCACATTTCGATCACGAAGGAAGCAAAGGTGAAATATTTGTAACTTCTCACGTACAGATTTCCTCTATTTCTAGTAAAAACTGAATGGGGAAATTCAGTAAAGGAAATTATATGTGAAAAGAAAGAGGCGGTGGTAAGGATGCACAGAAATAACGAGAATGGCATGATCAACGCGGCGCGAGGTCAGATGATCAGGCATATGCTATGCTCAAGACTAATAGGCCATTTCCGAATTACCTTTAGCCTCTTTCTCAGAGCGAGTCTTGGTGCTCATCCTTTCATATTAAAATGAGATTTCATTCACATGCAAATTAAACTCATTTCCATGTGAATGAAATCTCATTTTCATATGAAAGGATGAGCACCAAGACTCGCTTTGAGAAAGAGGCTAAAGGTAATTCGGAAATTGCCTATTAGTTTGCAGGACGCTGACGCCAGAGGCTATAATTATCAGACACTTTATATTCAACACGAATGATCTTTTAATTGTCTAAAGTATTGGTCTTGAAAACAAACGCCATCCAGGTTAACAATTTGTTCTTCTAGACCGTTTTCACCTAGAGAACATCAAGGTAAGTGCCTTGATCTTCTCTCGGTTTTCAACTATTTAAAGGGCAAAATTGTGGAATGATATTAGGAGAAAAAGTGAAACAAGAAGTCAAAATGCAAAAAAAAAGATCAAGACATATGATTTTTTTTTAATATGAAACGTTTTGTTTTGTTTTTTTTGCTGTTGAATTCGCTGAGGGGAAACAAGTTAAAACAACATCCTGACAGCAACATAAACACATCATTATTTAACTGCCAGAGGTACATTTAAACTAGAAGATCTTTAGAATAAAATGTCAATAAATAACCATTTTAAAATTAGACAATTGAGAATAAGCTGAATAAGTAGAAGCTGGGTGTAATATATATCAGGTATCAAGCGGTACGTATATGTGATAATAAGAAACTTTTATTCTGTCTCTAGAATAACTTTGTCAATCGTTAGTCTCTCTTACTTTCAGTTGCGTTCAACCTGGACAAAAGCTATTAAATGTCGAGATATCTGATGGAGTGTTTTCCCGTAACGAACTGAAGAGAGAACAGTCTCAAATATACCACAGTCAATTTATCTTCTTTTTGTTTAAAACCAATTAGCAAAGCCTTTGATGCTAACTTTTTTATTATCAGGACTTTCCATGCTTCCTAACATGACAGATAACGCCACAGATGCGCTTCCTGGGGGATTCCAGGTCCCGCGCAACATTAAGATCGGAGTCACAATCCTGGCCGTGATTGTTTTCATCCTGGCGACGATTGGTAATACTCTGGTGATTTACATCGTGTTCACAGTAACCCACATGCGCAACTCAACAAACACTCTCATCGCCAACATGGCCATTGCTGATCTTCTCATGACCATAGATATTCCGTACATACTCAAATGGGTCTACGTGTGGGACAAATGGTTTGGCACGTTTATGGGCACTGTGTTATGCAAGTTCTTTCACTCGGCTCAAGTAGGATCCCTAGCGGCTTCAGTCTTCAGTTTAGTAGCGATCTCCCTCGATCGCTCCTTTGGCATTCTATTTCCAATGAAGACGATAATGACTCGAAACGCTGTGCGCCTGGCGATTGCCATGACGTGGCTAGGCGCACTGGCGTTAACTATTCCACTTATGATAGCGGTCAAGAATACAGAGCTGCAGGGAATGGAGTATTTTAGTTGCAAAGAGAACTGGCCGCCGATGTCGCAAAAAACCTACAATACATTTTTATTTACAACTGCCTACATCATTCCACTGACCATTGTTACTGCAGTTTACTGCCTGGCGGGATTACGCCTCTGGAGAAGAAAACTCCCCGGATTTGGTAATTTACCCGCACACAGGAGAGCTCAAGCCTCAAGCAGACGCGCGACTGCCATGTTAATAACAGTGATGATTGTTTTTGCTCTGTCGTGGTTTCCATTTCAAGCTCTCGAGATGATAAGAGTTTACAAGCCAACCCTTATACCCGAAATTCCCATGGAAGTTCATTTTGTCATCCCGTGGTTTGGTTATTGCAACAGCGCTATTAATCCAATTCTTTATGTGATATTCTCAGAGAATTATCGCAGCGAATTCAATCGGATTCTCTGCAGAGGGCCAGGTCGAAAGGACCATTACAGAAATACGATTATCAAGAGCTTGGGAGCAACTCAGAGTACGCGCCTATCGCTGGGGATGTCGATGGCAGCAGATATACCACTCCAAAAGCTAAAAGAAAAATCGAAGTAACACGAACGAGAGATTGTCGAAAGACTTGATCTTTTGTAAATCGAATCAGTTCTGACTTTCAATGTGGTTGAAATGCCTCAACTGTAACTTATAGCATTTAGAAAAGCTAATTAGATTTGTTTAGTTAAGTTTCCTTTCATTTACTTTATAGTTTAACTAAGTTTAATTTAGTTTAGTTTTAGTTCATTTCGTTTGTTTCGTATCGTTTAATGTAGTGTATTATACTTTAGTTTAGTTCAGTTTCATTGAGTTCAGTTTAATTCAGTTTAATTTAGTTTAATTTAGTTTAGTTTAGTTCAGTTTCATTGAGTTCAGTTTAATTTAGTTTAATTTAGTTTAGTTTAGTTCAGTTTCATTGAGTTCAGTTTAATTCAGTTTAATTCAGTTTAATTTAGTTTAGTTTAGTTCAGTTTCATTGAGTTCAGTTTAATTTAGTTTAATTTAGTTTAGTTTAGTTCAGTTTCATTGAGTTCAGTTTAATTCAGTTTAATTCAGTTTAATTTAGTTTAGTTTAGTTCAGTTTCATTGAGTTCAGTTTAATTTAGTTTAATTTAGTTTAGTTTAGTTCAGTTTCATTGAGTTCAGTTTAATTTAGTTTAATTTAGTTTAGTTTAGTTCAGTTTCATTGAGTTCAGTTTAATTTAGTTTAATTTAGTTTAGTTTTAGTTCATTTCGTTTGTTTCGTATCGTTTAATGTAGTGTATTATACTTTAGTTTAGTTCAGTTTCATTGAGTTAAGTTTAATTCAGTTTAATTTAGTTTAATTTAGTTTAGTTTAGTTTAGTTCAGTTTCATTGAGTTCAGTTTAATTTAGTTTAATTTAGTTTAATTTAGTTTAGTTTAGTTCAGTTTCATTGAGTTCAGTTTAATTTAGTTTAATTTAGTTTAATTTAGTTTAATTTAGTTTAATTTAGTTTAATTTAGTTTAATTTAGTTTAATTTAGTTTAATTTAGTTTAGTTTAGTTCAGTTTCATTGAGTTCAGTTTAATTTAGTTTAATTTAGTTTAATTTAGTTTAGTTTAGTTCAGTTTCATTGAGTTCAGTTTAATTCAGTTTAATTTAGTTTAATTTAGTTTAATTTAGTTCAGTTTCATTGAGTTCAGTTTAATTCAGTTTAATTTAGTTTAATTTAGTTTAGTTTAGTTCAGTTTCATTGAGTTCAGTTTAATTCAGTTTAATTTAGTTTAATTTAGTTTAATTTAGTTTAGTTCAGTTTCATTGAGTTCAGTTTAATTTAGTTTAATTTAGTTTAATTTAGTTTAGTTTAGTTCAGTTTCATTGAGTTCAGTTTAATTCAGTTTAATTTAGTTTAATTTAGTTTAATTTAGTTCAGTTTCATTGAGTTCAGTTTAATTCAGTTTAATTTAGTTTAATTTAGTTTAGTTTAGTTCAGTTTCATTGAGTTCAGTTTAATTCAGTTTAATTTAGTTTAATTTAGTTTAATTTAGTTTAGTTCAGTTTCATTGAGTTCAGTTTAATTTAGTTTAATTTAGTTTAGTTTAGTACAGTTTCATTGAGTTTAGTTTAATTCAGTTTAATTTAGTTTAATTTAGTTTAGTTTAGTTCAGTTTCATTGAGTTCAGTTTAATTTAGTTAAACGATAAAAAATTGCGATAAAACATTTCGTAAAAACATGTTAAGAAAAGTTTATAAAAGCGACGACGTTTCGACGTTAAGCTAACGTCATTATCAAGTCAAAATGAAAGCGATTGAGAAATATATAAATACTAAGTAAAAACAATAGAAACGAAGTGTTGGAATGTTGTTTCAAGTAAATAGTTTCGCACGAATGGAGTCAGTTTGTGTGTTCAAGCTTGGATTGCGTTCTTTGATAAAAAGCATCTCGTAGACGAGGCAATCAAATTTCCTTTGACACTTTCGGAGAATGCGAAATTGGCTTTCTTTGCGGAGGCTTGTGTTCCCATGGGCTTCCAAGAAATGTTTTCCAATCGCTGAGTTCTTGTCTTCCACAATGCGCTGGTGGAGGTGTCGGGCTGTATAGCCGACATAATCTGCATCGCACAGATCACATGAAAAAGAATACACAGCACATTGTTGATTGACGATTGGAGGCTTGATTTCTTTTGGCATGCGGTCTTGTTCCAATTTCTTGCTAACAAACACCGGTTGCAGAGTAGTGCCGATCTTGTAACTGAGATCACGCATTTGTCTTCTCACTGAGTTAGCTGACGTTAGATTCTTAAAGGGGAGAGTTATTCTCAGAATGCTGTTGTCTTCCACTCGTGCATCATTCTCACCAGATGAAATGTTCCGAATAAATTTGTTAATGGTAGTGTTTATCATTGTGATAGGATAGTCAAGACGAGTGAAGATGGAGCGTAGTCTAGTGCATTCTTGATTGAAGGCTTCATTTGTAGAAGATAAAGCATACGCGCGATAGATCATTGTTTTTAGCAAGCAATCTTTGTAGCGTTTATCCGTGTAGCTTTGGAAATGCAGCAACAGGCCAGTGTTAGTCGGCTTTCTGTACACTTGTGTCTCAATTTTAGTTCCGTTCTTAATTATCTCCATTCCAATAAAGGGGATCTTGTTGTCGACGGGAAACTCCATTGTAAACGAGAGGCTGGGGTGTAGGCTGTTAAGAGTAGAAAGGAAATCAGATGCTGCATCGGTGCTGGGCATTATGGCCAGGGTATCATCAACATACCTCTTGTATAGCGTGGGCATCACACCTTCGTAGGTAAGCTTCTCTTCGAGATGACACAAGAACACATTGGCCATTAAAGGGCCAAGGGGCGAACCCATAGCCACACCGTCAATTTGTTCAAACAACTGGCCATTGAATTGGCAAAGCTGGTTAGTTGTAGCGATTTCGAGGAGTTTAGCCAGCTGATCCTTCTGAAGGTTAAGGTCATAAGATTGGTTAAACCAATCGTTGGTAAAAGCTTTGTCAACTTAGATGTTGATGGTCTCATTCAACGGTACATTAGTAAAAAGGGCTGTGACATCGTAGGAAACCAATATGCTATCCTCGTTGATAGGTAAGTTGCGGATTTCTTCAGAGAAGCTGATGGCATCGGTAATCGTGCACTCGTTCACAGAAAGTGGCTTGAGTTTTTCTTCCAACCATTTGGCCAGGTTGTAATTGTAAGTCCCAGTTGCTGATAGGATATTCCTCATACTGAGATTTGCTTTGTGGGTCTTGGGGAGGCCGTAAAGATGGGCGAGTCTGGAACCTTTGGCGCAAAGCGAATCAGCAATGTTCTTAGGCAGTATTTCACGAAGAACCGTTTTGACATCTTTCTCTTTCTGAAGAAGCGGATGAAAATGCTTCGGTGGAGGGCCACGGGATTTGGGTCACTTATCGTCTACATACACAAACTTGGAGGTATCATCAATTGAAGCCGCACTTAAGAGGCGTGTGTACTCGGCTTTGTCCATTATTACAACTCCCGAGCTTTTGTCCGGCTTCGTAATAATGATATCATCTCGTTTCTTTAAACGATTGAGAGCTTTCACCAATGCCTTGGGTGGATTAGGGCTAGTACGTTGAATATAATTCAGCGCGATTGAGCGTAATGTCGAGCTTGCTAATTCTTTCTTGGCAGGATCTTCGAGTGAAGGCTCAATTTTCCAGTATGCTTTCTCAAAGCTGGCTAACACCTCAATCGGAGATACTCGTTGCGGTAGAGAAAATTTTAATCCTCTGCAGATAACAAGCTTCTCGAAAAAAGAAAGGCGATAAGAAGACAGATTATTTATGTGCTCGTTCACATCAAATTTATTGGAGATCGACCGTGAAATCTTGTTGGTGTGACTTCTTACCATTTCGTCATGTTGGTTCTTACGAAGAGTGGCCAAAGTTCGTAAAATGGCGACGTAACGAACCATTGAGCATTCCTCTCTGAGGTCTTTGTGGGCATCGCGGAGTTCCTGTCTGAGATCCTTTAATTTAGATAGCTTTGATCACAGTTCTTCGTCCATGACATGTTTCTGAAAGTCGTCAGAAGAGCGTTTCCATTTCGCGCTTTTTGCGCTAGTTCAGTTTCATTGAGTTCAGATTAATTTAGTTTAATTTAGTTTAGTTTAGTTCAGTTTCATTGAGTTCAGTTTAATTTAGTTGAATTTATAATTAGTTTAGTTTAGTTCCGTCAGTTTCATTGAGTTCAGTTTAATTTAGTTTAATTTAGTTTAGTTTAGTTCATTTTCATTGAGTTCGGATTAATTTAGTTTAATTTAGTTTAGTTCAGTTTCATTGAGTTCAGTTTAATTTAGTTTAATTTAGTATAGTTTAGTTTAGTTCAGTTTTATTGAGTTTGTCAACCTTTAGGTAGCTTAACAAAACGAAACTACAATAAATTTTAATTGGTACATATTGATAAAGTGGAGTTATAAAATAGATTACCGGTAATACTGTTTAACATTTTCCTTTTAACGGTTTACGAAGTTTATTGGAGCCTGTATTTTAACATGCTTCATTCATACAATGCATGCTAAAACTACTTAATATTGGACTCAGTTCTACCACGGCAACAGAGTGAGATCTGGTAATGGCACGCTCCTAAGGTCGATGGACTCAGTGGAATTCAATTACATGTAGCAAGAAGGCTGCAATTGGTTTAAAAATCCCACAAAACCGGAACAACATGGGTTTAAAAATAAAATATCTGTCTGATAAAAACTCGCAATTTATCGCATATCACTGCACCAGCTAACTCGACTCAGACAGTTGTAACGCTAACCAGAGCACTGCAGTTCATTTTATCCAACATACAGCATTAACTGCATAAACCAAACCAACTACATTGATTCAGTCAGTCGGGGGAATTACTGCCGTTTTTTGGCAAATCTTCTTTCCAGCGAGCGTTCTTAACTTGCACGTTCGATTTTATATAATGTATTTACGGGTTAGAGACTGTTGTGAGTGTTTTGTTTTCAAATACACGTACGCGCTTACTGTACAATGAACGAGAAATTTTCAATACTGCACGAAGCGAAGCTGAGGTAACGGGAAACCACGTGATCAATTTTAACCAATGACGCGTGTGGATTTTAGACAGTGAACGAAGAGTGAATATTAAATACGAAATAATTCATATATGAACTGCGGTTGTAGATGAAAGTGAAGAATGATCATCGCAGTATATTTTCCAATTCAAGCAATTGGAAAGAAGAAGCCTGAAAAAAAGTCAGGGCTTCCACGGGATTCGAACCCGTGACCTCCGCGATACCGGTGCGATGCTCTACCAACTGAGCTATGAAGCCACACATTAGGAGCGAGGTCAGTTTATTGAGTTCATATCTTTCCCATAGCGTGGCCAATTAAAATGCAGGATTTGCATTAGTCCACTAGATGGGTGATACTAACTCAACTTACTTTTAGAAATGGTATTTGGAAAATATACTGCGATGATCATTCTTCACTTTCACGTTCGATTTTGTTACTCAGTTAAAACGGATGGCTACTCATTTCACTATTACACTTGACAACCCAGCTTCACCAACTTAATCAACTCCATTCTGATTGTTTTTCGGCCATTTCAACTTTAACAGAAAGAGAAAACAAACAGCGGTTACAAACATAACAGTAAGGTTTCGCATGGTATATTTAACTTGACGTTTCGTAAGCTACAACATACATCTTCAGAAGTGACGGTTACAACATATGACGAGATTTAAAAAGACAAAAACTAAAGCGAGGTATTGGTAACTAGCTAGACAACAATGGGAAAAAGAAACTACATCCGGTGTGAATTTTTTCACTACCGACGTTTTCATTTAGGGCGGGTTTCAAGTCCCGTATTAACAATGTTTCCTTGATTTTACATTGTAAATCACATTGACCACTTGCTAAGATCTCAAAATGGTCCCATTTGATGTTGTGACCAGTGGAAATCGAATGCTCAGCAACAGCGGAGGCGTGAGCAATTTGAGTGAGAGCTTTGAAGTGCTCAGTCTTTCTGTCATGTAATCCTCTTTTAGTTTTGCCCATGTAAAAAGCATCACAATCCCAGCAACTGGCTTTGTAGACAATCTTAGATTTCTGCGACCGGTTGAAACGATCTTTATAAGGAAAGAAAGACTTAATTCTACGAGTGTTCTGAAAAACAACCCTGAGGTTGACGAAACCATAAAACTTATTAACACAAGATTTTAATCGGCCTGTAATAGCATCGCTATGGATACCTAAATAAGGTAAAACAAGGGTTACATCTTTCTAAGGAACTGTGAGAGTAGGTTGTGAAGGCTTGTTCTTATGTTTGTGAAGTAAATCATTAACATTGTAGTTAATAACGCCTTTAGGATAACCATTTTGAAGCAAGGAATTCTTGAGATCGGATAGAGCAATAAAGTGGATTTTGAACAAATACGTAAGCAACGATAGGTAAGTGTTCTGATTAGATTGACTTTATACGTTATCAAATGTCGTACCTGCAACAAGATCTACATCGGGGAGACAGGGAGACGCCTAGGAGATCGCTTTAGAGAACACCTGCGTTCTACACGACAATCCAACACCGATCTTCCCGTTGGTCGACACTTTGCATCACCAAGACATGCCTGTACTGATATGCTGGTGTCCGTAATCCGCTCTGGCTTCCGAGATACCCAAGATAGGCGCCGCTTCGAAGCCAAGATGATCGGCAAGCACAAAACGTTGCATCCAGGAGGACTCGATACCGACTTTGTTTTCTTATAAACACCCAAAATCAATGCGCGCTAGTAACATCGAAATTGTATCTGAATGCTTATTTCATCTGCGCGCACAAATACCTTCAAATGCAAATTTTTATCGTTATTTTTATCGTTATCTCACGCGCACAATTTACAGTTGCATATAACCACTGATGAAGAGGCAGCAGCCTCGAAACGCATGGTTTTTTTACGATTTTTACGTATTTCAGCGCAAAAAAAAACAATATTTATTTAGTTTCTTTATCTAACAAACTTTGCGCAACACAGTTTTCTTCTTGTTTTACTTTGTCTCAATACAGCCGCCACATTGCCAAGTCTTCGTGGAAACGTTCGTAAAGCTTCGATATTTATTATTCAATCAAATAATACCACGTGGATTCGAAACCATTCCGAATGTTGTCAGTCACGACTTCAGGGTAATGCCCGCGGGCTCAGGTCTTCGAGACTGCATGAGTGACATATTTCTCACACAGTGAAATGAACAAACGTGCTTTGGGGGGGGGGGGGGGGCGTTGGTTATCGTTGTGTGTTGTTCAGGCGAACCCACATCTTCGTCGTTCATCTTCGCGTTCACCAAGTTATTGCTCTTTCGTTTTATTTTGCCAGCCTTTCAATTTTCGCCGTTTAACGGTTCAACTAATAGCTATTGTCGTTGACTCGCTAATTGGTGACACCATTACAAAACAGTGTGATATAAGCTGACAGAGCACTGAGCACACCAAAGGCTTCACTTTGTGAGCGCTCGAATGTTTATGTTGATTGATTATTTGAATATTGAACCCGCTAGTCGTTTCATGAATGCAATAACGAATTGATTATTGCCAAATTGAACCCACAGGTCGTTCCAAAAATACTGGTTTAACGTTCGAAAAAATCAATTCAATATTGATTTTTGAAATGACTAGCGAATTCCATATTCAAATAGTTTCAACTGATTGTTCTCTCCCCTTGTTTTCCAGGGTTAAGACAAATAAACTTTGTTTTACCAAATGACACAAGAAGCTACCACTTGGCCGAACTGCGCGGTTCTCATTCACGCTGTGATCACTTACATGCAACGCTTTTGCAACATTTTTCACACGAGTGTAAACGATCTCTTGCAAGCTGACGCTTTTGCATGGTGAGATTTTCCGCCAATTGCTAGAATAGGCAAGCCGTCATTTGGCTTCAAACGCTAACAGCAGAACAGTTGAAATTTTTTTAGACTTTTTTGACTTAGTTTAGCCAAGTTGATTTCAAGCTGTGCTGTTTCGTCTGTTTTCTTTTTTTTACAAATGAGCCTTTGACCTCCCTGGGAACAACCCCTCTCCTTGGTACAGTACACCCTCGTGCCTCGAGACTATGTTCCCCTGTTTGATGATTTTCTTGACACTGACACTGACACTTGACAAATGCATTGATATTTTAATTAGAAACTAAATGTTGGTCACTACCTTTGGAGGTTCTCTTTTTTGGCAATTTTTCATTCTTTTTGTTTATCCTTGCAAGTCGTATAATGAAGTTACGAACGCGCTTTAGTAAGTTGTTCTCAACTTTGGAAAGCAGCACTACAGCAATATGTCGCAAGCAGGTTTCAATTTTTAATTTTAAGGTGTCTTTGTCTCTTGGGTATTCTATAAACACGGTAGGTCTGGTGGTGACAAATCTGAAAGGCTTTTCTTCCCCTGTGAAAAGCATTTCATTGACATGAAATTTGACTAATATATCAAAAACGAAAGATTGTGTTTGGCCACATTTCCAAACACTGAGAAAAGATTTAAAAATACAACTCGCAGTGGAGTATTTTTGACAACTTCGAGGAAGCGAGTAAGGAGAAAACCCTTAGTAGATACTGGCGCAGTGAAGCGGAAGGCATTGGTAATGGCTGCGGTTGGACAGAGAGCGGACCCAGGGATAGAAAGGTGTGGGATTTCTACTACTCGTTCACGAAACTGAATAGTTTTACTCCACCGGACAGAAACAAGCGCACCCCAAGAAAATTGTTGGAAGTCGGCCTTAGTTAATTGCTTAGAAGGGTTAAATTGATTAGCCGCTGTGGGTAAGACATGAGATTTGCGGATCATGCCATAAAGCTTAGGCTGGAATAATAGATCGATATTCTCCATATTTGTTTTTCAAAAATCGTAATTATCTTATTTAACAATGACTATTTATCAAGACATTTTTTGGGGAAACTGTAATGATTATGAGTAATTGGTAACAGAACATCTTGTCGTCCAGTTGTATCTGAGGCGATTTTGGCACTCAAAATGCCACACAATGCCCGGCAAAGTGATAATAATAAGAAAATTAATATAACATATGGAAATGAAAAGTCTTGCTAGATGAATTATTGTCAGAATATACCCTCAAATCATCTCCAATTTTTGTTTCTCTGGTTCCGGTTCGGTTTTCATTTCCGTTTCCGTTTCCGGATTCCCCATTCCTCTTCTTCCATACCCGACTTAACATCTAAACCTGAAGAAGGCTTGTCTGGTCAGCCGAAATATTGTTTTAAATATACCAAGTTGTGTCAGCCTTTGACTTCTCATCATTTTATTTTTCAAGTTTGGCTGACTAGATCTCCTGTGAGATCCAACGTTCATTCAACAGCTTCTTCATTCACGGCTTTGCAGTTTATTTAATTCACCCCTTTTGGCCTTGTTTTCGTGTAGATCTGCTACGTCATTCTTGTTCACTTTTCTAGCTATGTTCGATGTTATCGACGTTTTGTGGTGTTTTTATTTAAGTACTGTGCATTCCAATTTCATCGCTCTGCTCTGGTTCGACGAAAAAGAAACCGTTGTTCCTATGCAAGCTAATGCAGACTGGAGTGAGATTTCACCGGGTGGATTCGGCCCGACAGTAGACTACGATTTTGCGTGGCCCCAAAAATAAAACCGCGGGGAAAAAATGGCGGCGCGATATCCTGGGGGCGAGGAGCGCACTTCTAGTCCCCAGTGTTCCACGCGGCCATTTTTCCCTATTTTACGGTCTCGCTCGACAGACTGGTTGACTACTCGTACTCCACCCCTCAGCAGCGGCGAGAACAAAGACTTCTTCGCAAAGCACGAGTTTACAAGACGGTTTGCTTTCTCTATCGTTCGCTGGTTTATTAGTTATGATTCTGAACCGCGCAAATCAACATGGCCTGTCCTTTTGTTACATATAATTTATTCTGTTCCCGAACGCGACTTTGAATCACTCTGGCTGTATGACATAATTACCTTAATTACAGACAGCAGACTTTGAGCCTCAAGCTTAATAGCGCGCTGCGGTTGGCCTGAGTAGTGTTGCTTCAGTGGCGACAAATAGTTCAGTCTGTATACACAGACAAGGACACAGACAAGGTCGACATTCTTTGGAAACGATGGAAAAGTACTCCGAAGTTAAAAAATAAATATAAGAGTAAGCTTAAACCAAGGAAAGGCAATGTGAATATTGCTGTATCTTAGCCGAACGCTGAAGAGATCATAGCCGATATTGGCTTGAGTCAATGTTTGACGAGAATTTGTTTATCATAAACTAGCACGCGATTCCGAATACTTAGCCACTCGAGCTTCCAGCTGAGAATACGGTATGCCAAAAATTATACTTCAACAAATAAGCTCTTATGCTTAAACATTAAACCAGTTAAAAGTGTAAATGTTTCACATGGAGTTTCGAGGCAAATGTAAATATTTTAAGGTTATATTAACTTGTGAGTACCTCTACGGAGACAAGCGCTGACACGAAACATATCAACAAATCGCTGTTTATTGAGAAGACCTCTGCTTGCTAACCTTAAAACAAGGAAATTAAATCCACAGGAGCATACCAGACTTTCCCAATAAGTCTTGATAACGTTTGCTCACGTTTTTTGCAATCAATATCTTCATTCCAAAACGTCTTGAACATATCATAATAAACTTTGGGTTTAAGGCATTCATTGTGCAGCGCATCGCAAACATCACAAGCTGGAAAATTGAAATTTCTCTTTGAGACAAATTTCTGTTTCCAAGAAAAGTATTCGTTGTATGCAGTGTCATTTTTATCAAGGTACAGCAGGTATTCTGCCAAAGCTTTCACGGATGGGAAGTCTTGCACGCTAATAAAAGAGCCTGGTGGAACCACATCAGTCCTGTAATAATCTTTGGCAAGTACAACTGGCACTGAATTCCTATCTAGTGCTGTCCAGAATTTCTCGGTGATATAATCAGTACAAACTCCATTTTCAAACGCCAGAGTAAATTTGTAAGAGTTGAAAATGTCTTCGCAGTTGCTTGATTTCGAACACTGGTTGTCTTGTCCATAGATATATGAACATTTACCATAAATATCAACATTGATGTAGTTCAGGAGCTTTTTGACATACTTTTCTCGAATAGTGCCACAGTGTGAAACAGCCCACGACACAAATCTGCTCTTGCTTGCCGCGTAGTCAATTGATATCGGTGCATTTTCATCAGGTGGCAATCGAACGTAAATTCCATAAGGAAAATGAAAATCTGAATCCGTTTTAAAAGTTATCGTCCAGTTATAAAAACCATCCGGTATTACAATGTCGTCTAGAGGAAAAGTCTGAGTACTTTCACGGGACAAAAATGCCATTCGTTGACTCCGACAACGATATCTGTGAATCTGTTGAAGCTCTTTGCGGCTGACAAATCGTACCATATCTGGAGCATGAAAAATTACCAGATCACTCTTTCCTATATCGTAAACATTGTAGGTAATTTTACAATTCTTTTCTGGGCAATTAGCATGAGGCAGATTGAGTTCTGTGGAAGCGAAATCTGGCCACGGTTTGAGTCGAAACCAAGGAGTGTAAAATAAAATGATCTTTGTGTCGTTATTTTGACATTTTCCATTTGACATCCGTTCAGATTCGGTAGCGTTAGTACAATTCCAAGGCTCGAAATGTGGAAAATTCTTTCCAGATTGGAACTCTCTGATGACAACGTAAAGTAGTAAAAGAAGAAGTAAGCAAAGCAAAATTTTCAATTTTTCCCGTTTGCTGATTCTTGTCATATTTGTAAGCTTCGCTCTCCAATCAGTTTAGCCGGCCGCGTTTCTACTGGTCTATGTACTTCACCGACAATCAAGCTTTGAGACACGCCGGCTGCTCTGCCGCGGGCTATCCAATATTATTCAAAACTGGATTCAAAGTTAGCCATTATCTTCTTTTTCAAGTACACCATTCTCTACAAATATTTTAAGTCTACGTATAACTTGTTGGGGCGTTTTTACTTTTATTGAGTTGTTTTCTTTGTTAAAAATATCTTTAAATAAAAAAATAACTTTATTTAAATGTGAAGTTTGTTTTACACTGTTCTGCTAATTGGTCGGAAGAGAATGTATTGAATGGGGTTAATGAGCGATTAATGTATTTCTGACCAATCATAATATAGCTCTTTCGCATAACTCCTCTCCGTATGTTAATGATCAACTACAGCGGCGTTGAAGAACAAAACTTGAATATTTTTGATGAAAAACTCGGTAAACATTTAATTTGCATTTGCTTGGAATAAAATTACCTAAACTAGAACGAAGACTCTCCGCGACTACTTTGAGGTACGATACCTCTTTACGAGTTCAAGAGTCACTTTCGAATGACGAGGCAAGGTGTTCACTCGCGCGGCTATGTCATGCACATTACACGTAGCTTACATGTATTTTCGCACTACTTACTAAAGCTTGTTGTGGTCAATCCACTGCAGTAATGTTGAAGTAAGAGATTCAAGTCGTCTTTCGTCGCTCTCAAGTGGCTGCCTCTAGAGAAAAGACGATTTCAAAGAAGGTGTGTACACGTGTACAAATGCATCAACGGCCTAATTAATCACGATATGGACTGATTAGACAACACGTACTTCATAGGCATAATACACGTAACAAAGGTAATTTTAGATTACCACGAGTCAAAAGAAATTGGGGGATGCAAAGAACACAATATCATGCCGTTTTCGATTTGAGCTCCCTCAGTCAGACGATCAAAGACTGTAAGGAATG
>OZ026599.1:36929836-36947336 GCA_964020085.1 Micromussa lordhowensis | reverse complement strand
TCAAAATAGACACCGCATGTGTATCAGAAGGCTGAGAATCTACCAGACACTACGCACAACTGTCTTGGCGGGTTTATTTCTTGTTTTACTGATGTACTCCGTCAGACTGTTCAGGAAGGAAACATATTTTCGACAGATAGAGCCTTGGATTTGTAACGTAACGGCAAGGATGCGAAATGCAGGGTGCCACAGTAACGACACAAAGACGATCTTATTTTACACCCCTTGGTTTGGACGTAAGCCATGGCCAGACATCGCTACCACGAAACTCTATTTATCTGATTGTCCCACAAAGAAATGTAAAATTACCTACAATGAAAACGATGTAGCGAAAAGTGATCTGATTATATTTCACGCTCCAGATATTCCACGATTTGTCAGGACTAAGGAACTCGACCAGATACACAAAAACCGATGCACAACTCAACGAATGGCGTTTTTAAGCCAGGAAAATGTTATGAATGACCCTCTAGAGTCTGACATACGGTTACCAGAAGGATTTTTTAATTGGACGATAACTTTCAAAAGGGAATCAGATTTTCATCTACCTTTTGGAAGCTATGTTCGTTTGCCATCTGCTGAAAAACCATCAAAATTCACCAATTATGCAGCAGAAAAAAATAAATTTGTGATGTGGGCTGTTTCACGGTGCGGCAGGATTCGAGAAAAGTATGTCAAAAAGCTCCTGAACTACATCAATGTTGATATTTATGGTCAATGTTCACATATCTATGGACAAGACAACCAGTGTTCAAAATCAAGCAACTGTGATGATGTTTTCAAGCCTTACAAATTTACTCTGGCGTTTGAAAATGGAGTTTGTACTGATTATATCACTGAGAAATTCTGGACAGCACTAAGAAGAAATTCAGTGCCAGTTGTACTTGCCAAAGATTATTACAGTGCTGATGTGGTTCCACCAGGCTCTTTTATTAGTGTGCGAGACTTCCCATCCGTGAAGGCTTTGGCAGAATACCTGCTGTACCTTGATAAAAATGACACTGCATACAACAAATACTTCTCCTGGAAACAGAAATTCTCAGATCAACAGAAGCTCAGATTTCGGTATGCAGCTTGTGATATCTGCGAAGCGCTGCACAATGAATGCCTCGAACCCAAAGTTTACCATAATATATTCAAAACATTTTGGAATGAAGATGTTGACTGTAAAGGACAGGAGCAAACACTGTCTGGACTCCTTGATAAAGAGTGACAAAGCAAGAAATGTTTTTGCATTCATTTGCATTTAAGCGAAGGGAGAAGGCCTTCTAATATTTTTGTGTTGGTGTTCTGTGTACATGCTGGGTGTCCTGCATAGTACAGGTGAAATTAATCAAGATTTCTGTAGAGAATGCAAATTAAGCTGCCCCAAAGATTTTTCACTTTCGTTATACCAACCTCGATCTAACGAACATACTCCATACATGGAAATTTGCTTGTCATGTCATCAGGAAATTAGGTCATGCATTTCTGTGTACAGTGAAACCTGTATTAAGCGGACACCGTTGGGACCATCACTAGTGTCCGCTTAATAAAGGGTGTCCGCTCTAAACAGGTTCAGCAATAATAATTAATTATTAACCATTTTGTAACACAGTGTAACACAGTGTAAGATCAAAGACTGCTCATAGCATAATGTCCAGACAGTCAATGCATCAATCTGGAATAATCTACTCAGCTTTAAAACGACATCGCTGAACAATGTTAATGGTGTCTGAGCTGGGCTTTTAAAGTAAACAGTCCTTGAAGTGTCCGCTTATTGCAGGTTTTGTGCAACAAAATCGCTTAATATTGGTGTCCGCATCCGCTTAACAGAGGTGTCCGCTGAACGCAGGTTTATTTTACAGTAAATGTGAGAAGAAAATTTAGGGACTCAAGCTGGTGTCCACTAATATAGGGTGTCTGCTTAATATGGGGTCCGCCTAATACAGGTTTCACTGTATTTCCAAAGTTCCAGCTTCTTTTTCAATACTCTTGACAAGTGAAATTTTCCTATCTGTCCTTTCAAGTAAGTCATAATCTTTTTTTTTAATTACTTTAAGTCTTAAGGAGGTGTGTGCATCTACTGGTGTACAGCAAATCGGTATTTTGTCAATAATCTTCTTGCTTTCAATGCTGTTTTGGCTGAATCAAGAGAAACATGAATTGAAAAGTCAGTAGTGTCAGCAGACATTGCAAAACATGACCATGGCTTGTGGTCACAAAATAAATGTACAGATTTGTTCAGCTGAGGGACCATTGTGCCAAAAAATATATGTACCAAGTTGTTCAGTGAATTAGCTCCGCGAACTTGACATAACAGAGGTACCCTTAGAAATCATGCACCGCGGTCATACATTAAACGATTACCCGTGACCTTTTTTTCATGTGATGCAATCATACTGAAGAGCCACCAAAGGTTTTATCCCCATCAGGCATAAGAGGGGGTAACTTTTTATTTGTTTACAATTTTACACGTCAATAGTGTGCTTCGTTTGGAAACCAGTGTATTTTGAATTTCAGAGTTATGGCGGTGCATGACACAAAGCTACGATCAAATTTATTTAACAAATAAAGAAGCCTAAGCCGTGTATTACACTGTGATAAAACACAACGGGCATTTGAGAAATAGAGGGACATGTCGAAATTTCTACATTTTTCAAGTGTTCTCAAATGTCCGGAGTGTTTTATCACAGTGCAATACATGTCTTAGGCTTCTTCATTTGCTTTATGATATAGATTTTATGCGCGCAAAACAATAAAACACGCTTTCTCTAAGCTTGATACTCTGATAAAACATAGGTTTTTAACCAATCAGAGCGTGCACAGGGTCCTATCTATGTTATAAAGAAAAATATATACCTATCTCATGATTTTTGACTTTTTTATAAGTTAGAGCATTAGTAAAAGTGCTTATGTAAATGCTTGTTTGTTCAGTACAGATAATCAGTCGCCTAAATAGCCAAAGTAAGTTCCAGATGTCTACACAATTTTTCAGCCGCTAGACTGCAAAACAGTTTTCTAATTTTCTCGGAAGGCGCGAAGCGCCGTAAGCGTGACCCTCGCGTGTGAAGTGCACGAGCCTCACATGCCTGCGTGTGAGGCGAGAAAACGTCATAGTTTTTAGCGTCTCTCCCCATTCTCCCTCACCATTTTTACAATCACACCAGACCTTTCATTCGAATATTTACAGTCTGTTCGCAAAAAATACAACTGTTTTGCAGTGTAACGGTGCACCAACATGGCGTTTCCTTACCCGGAGAGGGGGGGATACTTCCTTATAAGAGGCTAGTGGGGATGTGCCCCTGGATGGGGTCGCATTTTTGCGACTGACTATAACAGCGCGACTGGAGCAAGGAGAAAAACACAAGAAGAGACTCTCCCCATGCACCCTCCGCTCGTTTGCTCCAGTTTTACGCTGTTGCTCGGCTTTTTCGCGCGCCTTCGCAACTATCTTGAAAGGGACTGCTAGCAGTCTAAGCGGCATATACCCCAGCAATTGACCCAAGTACTTTCCCCCACCCCCCCCCCCCCTCCCCCGGGTTCCTCACTGGGATCTGTAAATTTCTGCAAAACATTTCGACGAATATTTCGCTGCTAGCAGAGGTCTCTCACGACTGACCTCTCACGACTCAACCTCGTTCCCAGGCTCTCTCTCCTCTGCCTCCCTTTGTCGTTTCTGCCAACGACAAAGGGAGGCAGGGGAGAGAGAGCCTGGGAACGAGGTTGCTCACGACTTTGCCTCGTCGTGAGAGACCCCTGCTAGCAGGGAAGACGAATATCTGCAGTTTGGGAAAACGCAGCGAACCAAACCTTGGAGAAGTGTCTTCTTTATTTATTTCCTATAAGATCACAATTTCTTGACTAGTTTTCTTTTTGTTTTTTATTGCGTGACAGTGAAAACGATCTAGGAGCTGATTTTACGCTTTCGGCCAATCAGAAAAGAGATAGTGAGTTCAATTAAACATATGCATAGCGTTTCAGCTGAAACCGAAACCGAAATTGGTTTTGCATTCTCAGTATTTCTAGAGACTCAACTAAGAAAAAAACCTGAACAGTCAAGGACTTGTTTAATTCTCACAGCACATTCAGCGGTTCAAGTTTAGAGAACATAACAGCAGAAAAATTAATGTCACTGTGAGTGACTGTAGCGATTGTTCCGAGGCATCAGAGCCCCACGAGCAGCTGTGTTTCCTTCAGGTATATGTCAGCTTTAGTGAGGTGGACCAAAATGGCTTGCCGCTTTTAAGGTATCATCGTACTTGTACAGCTGGTACACATGAATGATGCTTACGATATTAGCTCGTCGTACATCAACTCAAGCATAGTTAACTTTGAGTAAAGCTTAGAGCTACCACGCGGTGCAGCCAGGCGCACTTATCACAAATCGGTGTGTAGTCGCGCCTGTAACGCGAGCTAATATTTCAGAGATGACAAGTATAATCAACTGGAGAACACTTTCAATTTTGGTTGGCTTGATTCTTATTTTACTACTCTACTCCATCAGAGATCTAGAAGTCAAATCTAAAAAATATCAGTTTCCACATTTGGAGCCTTGGAATTGTACTTATGCTACCGATGCTGAACGGATGTCAAACGCAAAATGTCAAAATAACGACACAAAGGTCATCTTATTCTACACTCCATGGTTTGGACAAAAGCCGTGGCCAGATTTCGCTTCTACAGGGCTCAATCTGTCTCACGCCAACTGCCCAGAAAAGAACTGTAAAATTACCTACAATGTTCACGATATAGGAAAGAGTGATCTGATTATTTTTCACGCTTCAGATATGCCACGGTTTGTCAGCCGCGACGAACTTCAACAAATTCACAAATATCGGTGTTCGAGTCAACGAATGGCATTCTTATGCCATGAAAGTGTTCAGAATGAGCCCCTCGACGATTTTGTAATACCGGATGGCTTTTTTAATTGGACAATAACTTTCAAAACGGACTCAGATTTTCATTTTCCTTATGGAAGTTATGTTCGATTGCCACCTGATGAAAATGTACCGACATTAATTGACTATGCGGCAAGCAAGAGCAAATTTGTGTTGTGGGCTGTTTCACACTGTGGCACTATTCGAGAAAAGTATGTCAAAAAGCTTCTGAACTACATCAATGTTGATATTTACGGCGTTTGTTCATATGTCTACGGACAAGACAACCAATGTTCGAAATCAAGCAACTGCGGTGACATTTTCAGGCCTTACAAATTTACTCTGGCGTTTGAAAATGGAGTTTGTACTGATTATATCACCGAGAAATTCTGGGCAGCACTAAATAGGAATTCAGTGCCTGTTGTACTTGCCAAAGATTATTACAGGACTGATGTGGTTCCACCAGGCTCTTTTATTAGTGTGCAAGACTTCCCATCCGTGAAAGCTTTGGCAGAATACCTGCTGTACCTTGATAAAAATAACACTGCATACAACGAATACTTTTCTTGGAAACAGAAATTTGACTCAAAGCGCATTAACAGTTTTCCAGCTTGTGATGTTTGCGCTGCGCTGCACGATGAATGCCTTAAACCCAAAGTTTATTATGATATGTTCAAGAAGTTTTGGAATGAAGATGTTGATTGTAAAAATCGTGAACAAACGCTATCAAGACTCATTGATAAAGACTGACACAAGTGATCGACTTCAGTGAATTTCACGTCGACAGACTGCGGATAATGTCTTACTGTCGCTTGCAACTACCTGTCCAGACGCATGACAAAAACATGGTTTGCTGGCAAATCAAAATTCAAAGTTTTGACAGTCAAACTTCAAAGTTTACCCACCCACTTGGGAACGTTTTGGTGCTACTTACGCAAACTCTTGAAGGGAAGCAAAGTCAGCAACGCATACAGGCATTTTGTCTTTTGTAGTTTTGAAAGTTACAATGAACAATAGGAAATCAATAGAGGAATTTCTGTCGGATATTGACTGTGATCTTGTAAACGTCATGTCTTCAGTTGCCAAACGGTAGATAAATCTGAGCCATGATCATTTGCGTACGTGGTGCCAAAACGTTCCCAAGTGGGCGGGTAAACTTCGAAGTTTGATTGTCAAAACTTTGAATTTTGATTGGCCAGCAGAACATATTTTTGTCACGCATGTGGACAGGTAGTTGCAAGCGACGGTATCTCTAGTTAATTTTTGTAGCATGGAATGACTAGGAGTATTTCTACTCCTGCTAGTCCTAACCCCCGCAGCATTATGTTTGCATTTATACACCGGGGCTCAGAAGAGAGGCTCTCTGAGAGTAAACTGTCTAGCCCAAGACCCTAGCTAAGGTTCGAACCTGTCTCTGTTCCAGCCTAGCTTAGAAGAAAGTAGTGGTGAAATGCAGACATCTTAACGACTTACTCCAAACCTTTACAGGGTTACTTTTAACTCAGGCATGCTTTTTCAATCCTTTTTGCTATAGAAGAGGGGGGGGGGGGGGGCATTAAGGAGTGGGATGAAGAAGCAAAACCAAAAAAAAAAAGAAATGGTAAACGTATTTGTTAATGTTATAGCAGAAATAAAGGCAAACACTGCGGACAGGTCATTTCTACTTTGCAGCATTACTAGTGTTTCTGGTATAAACAGTTTCCAATGTTGTTAGGTTCCAATTCTGAAAAGGCAACATTTTGGGGCCATGCCCCATATACCAGCCACCCTCCCCTTGAAAAATCCTGGAATTCCCCCTGTAGAAGCAATAATGTCTTTTGTCCCAGTGATACCAAAAGTAAACAACATTAGCAATTAATTCCTTAAATTGCTTAAGGTATTACTTAACTGTTACATTTCTAATGACATCAACATTTTGGCAAAAAGAAAACTTCAAATCGGGTAAGAACGGTTGACTTCAGTTCAAAGTAAACTGACAGAGAATTGTTGTTATGATATTAAAAGACATTAATTATATCACATGACCTGTAAATCCTTGGTTGTTTACCTTTTATACAAAAATTCCAGAAATTTCAGTCAGAGTGTAAAAAGTAAGATTATTTTGGCTTGACCGACCTGAAAATGTTCGAAGTAAATGGTTGCCTTGAAAGGTAGTCCATAATTTCCAACTGAAATATCCGAGTGGAAAATGTCCTTACCATTTTCAATTCCTTCACCGCCATCTTGGAATTGTGATCAAGTTGAATTTGTCGTAGGCTCTTTCGGTAAATTGGGTTCTTTGATTAAATGGTAAATGGACAATTGGAAGGGAACTTACCATAAACAATTTTTGCTTACCAGTTGTACAAATGTTGACGAACCGGTTTCTCTCACAGTGTGTAAATGTTAAACAACCTTGTTATCCATGGTACAACCATACAATAAATTGAATCAAAAATATTGTTTTCCTGCTCTGGAATCATGACTTAAAAAAAAAAAATTAATATATAAAAAGATAATTTCTGTTGTCAGAGCACAATTCAAAATCTTTTTAAAAGTGTATTATTTAGTATTGTTGTATTGTGTCAGCCACAATAAAAATTGTAATGTTTAAGAAGCATTATATGATGTTCTACATGTATTATGTTGCAGGTCAAAATGAAATTCAGGTTAAAACGAAATTCCTTTGTTCTTTACCCTAATTGTTCATGAACCATGAATAATTAGGGTTCGAAGACAAAGGAAATTGAGAATCAAACTAGGTTGAGATCATTTTAACCTGAATTTCATTTTGACCTGCAACATATATACCATATACATATATATATTCGGGTGTGATAACCACTACACCGTCAGGACAACCATGCTGGCAACACAGCAATCAAAGATGTGATTTACATGGTGTGGAACATGGTCTCCTGTTACATCTGTGTGAATGTTGTTGCTCCATTGCAGTATCACGCAAAGCCTCACTTTCAAGAGTCGCAATTTCAGGCTGAATACCTCACCCAGGCAACCAATCATGGTGCAAGAATTCTCTGAGCTATGCGATTCTAAGAATAATCCCAAGGCTGAGATTTTGAAAAGAATAAAAACTAAATGGCCAAACTAGCCAAAAAGACAGCACCAGCCATATGCTTGATGCTAATGACATTTCTGCAAGGACTTATGCGCGATATCCAAAATTACTTTAACACCATCAGACACCAAATATATTCGAAAACAGAAATATTATACACTATTACCGGTATCTAAGAAATATTCTTAAGAGTATTTCCAGCATAAAATCAGCAGAAAAATAGGAATTTTCATCCTTGGCAGGAAAAAAAAAGATAGGAATTTTCATCCTTGGCAGGAAAAAAAAGATTGTTATAAACAGAGAGGGTACATCCAGATACAAATATTACTATTTTTATCATGTTTTTAAGATGATGCAATCCATTTTCTTAGTAGCTTTAGACTCAGTCCAACTTCATTGTCATGAATCAAATTAAGCAATAAATAATGACGTCGATTAGCAGGCAAAAAAATGCTAAAAAATACCAATGTCTAAAAACCTACCTTAGAAGCACCATGAAGCAGGATCGTCTAAACAACTGCCGCCTCCTGCATTGTCATAAATCTATTATGAACACATTGAACACTGTAGACATCGCAAATAAGCTTCTTTGTGCAAACGAACAACACAAGACATTTTGAAAATTTGAGCAGAGGTAAGTGCTGACGATGATCCCCCCCCACCACCACCACCGATGTTTCAAAATGCTCCGCCGTCTTTACGTCTTTATTGGTTACCACCAAATTTAATTCTGCATGCGCCAGTTCAAAAATCATTTTGCATTATTTTCAACTTTTTTAGAGGAAAGTGGTGAAAGCCAAAAGAAAAATTCGAAAGAGAAAACAGACAAATAGAGATTTTTTTCCTATAGGTCAGCTCGTTCACAGAAACATTTTCACAGAAGAGTGTTATCCATCCGGGTATTTTCGTCGGACGGGCATAAGGTGTCTGACCGCCGATGAACACTATCGAGTCACAAGATCAATTTAAACCAACAAGAACGGAAAAAATAGTGATGAACTATAAATGTCTTATTAACCAAGGGTGAGGGCCATACTGGAAGAAAATCCTCACTGTACAAAAAAGACCGAGGGCAGATATTCTCCCAACACTGTCCCAAGCAAGTTTGGTAAATAAGAGATTTATCATACGACTGAAACAACCAGAAAATCTTCAAGAGTGATTTTGTGGGATCATTCGGGACAGTGTCTGGTCCACTACTTAGAGATTATTTGTTTTGCGGATTGTGGAAAAGAACTGCAAAAATTAGACACCGCAAAAATTATACTACACAGTACTACACGGTAGTTATGTAATAATGTGTAATAGTCACTAGCCAATCTATATACAATTAAATTTCAGTCCAGACATAAGCATCATTTTTTCTTACGTATAAATTTATTATGAAATACTACTTTGCTATTGTTATCTAATTCTAAATGTCAATACTTGTGCAAATAAGAAAATATTTAAGATATCCCCATTAACCCATTATGTGAACATTATCAATACCTAAAAATTGATTTTTAATTCTTTCCACACAAAATTTATTGCCCTTGATTACAAAACTAGTACAAAAATTTACCAGAAATTTATCATGAAAAATTGCTTCAGTCTATTAACTAGAGACCCCGGTATTTATTATAAATTAATTACTTTGTTACCCATATTTCCTATCTACTCTCAGAACAATAATTCCTATGTTTTGTGACCCATTAACAGTGGTTAGTATTCACATTATAAATTTGACCTTGCATTTTTTTGAAATATAATTCAGTTATAGAACTTTACGTAAATACGCAACATTAGATGTTAAAAATTCAAGTGTATATGTCATGTCAATAATGAAGTATTTTAAAATGTACTTGCAAACTTATTAACTTGAGGTTTCTAGCTGAAGTAAATAGTTGTGTGAGGATGTATGTAGAGGAGTATGGGAAAGTTGCTTAAGTTAGGCTCAAATTCAAGGAGGGGCTTAATCGGAATATTGTTCTGCTAGCAGAACGATGGCGCAGTAACTAGAGGGCTTGTAAGTGGTTAGACTTCTAATCGGAATTTTACAGTATTTCATATCATGTGTCTCTACATTACATTGTGCATATTCTAATGAATTTCAACTTACACATTTTTCCAGTTGTATAACTGGCCTATGATTACCTAGTAACTATGGTAATGAACTCAATCACCTTGTACATCACTAATTGAATGATTATAATGTTAAGTATGTGTATATTGTATATAGTCTGACTATATAGGAATGCAACGCAAGGTATAAGACAGTGTGTACCGTGGCTGTGACAGCCTTTAAATACATTGAGACTTTTTAGCTTTTGAATATATCCTAACACCTTTATACAACAACAGCTTATTTAATTCTGCATACTGTCACAGCAGAACAGCTTTAAAAAGCAGTTTTAACCGAGTGCCGAAAAATCAAAACCAATGTTATCATATCTGGCCAATCATAGTGCACCCAAACAATGCTATGAACCAATTATCAAAACTTCAAACAAACACATGTAATTGCCACCAAGCAACTGGTTTTTGGTTTACTTCTAACTAGTTGAGGAATGGAGTAAATCCTTTAACCCAGTCACTAAGGGTTAGGGTTAGTTAAATGTGAATAACTTGACACTCAAGTGAAAACTGCTCTGTTATATGAAACATCTTGACATAACACAAACCGCTTTGGAAAACCATTTTTTTTTTTAAATAGTTACAAACTACCCACAATCTCAATTTTTGCAACTGAACCTCATATCAGATTCTACAAATTTGGTGTTGTTCCAAAAAATTAATACATATCCTTCCCACGATTTGAACACTGCCCCTTCTGTAAATTCCATTTCAGCTTCATACTTTCTTCAAGAATTGGAATTTTTCAGTGGTGTTTCGTGTGGTGCGTATGGAGAATTATTTTCTTGAACTGCACATTGTTACAGGGTCTGGAAGGGGGAGGAGAGGGGGGTTTCTAATCTCACATTTTTGCCCCTTTTTCATTACTATCCCAAATTCCCCCAAAATGTGTTAAAAATGTCTAGTTTAAAACACTCTCTGCTCAGGCTGTATCTGCTCGCCTGTCGATTTCAATTAGACAACTATTAACCAGGCAAAATCTGGGATTGAAAGGAGATGTCCACCAATTAGCTCTTGCTTGCTTGGTTCGCTTTGGCTGCAAAAACGCTTATTTGGGTAGAGACAAAATCCGCAAAATTCCCGATAAACAGGCAGCAAAAAACAAAATCCTACATCCTGTGCCCAACTGAGTCTGAGGCATTTCAAAACTAATGCTCCCCCTCTCATACTTTACTGTTGGAATATAGCAATTGTTTTAACTAAATAAATTACTGAAAAAAAATCTACTTTCAGTAAATACTACAACCAGTCAAAGACATTTAAAAACGTTTTCTTAATCTGATCTTTTTTGTGCATGAACATTCTACCCCAAAAGGCTTTTCTCGGAGTCGTGGGCACACCACTTTGGAGAGCAACGCCATTAAAATAACAAGACGAGACAAAGCCGTCTCACGCTTACGTACGATTAACTCAAAAATAGTAAAACACAGCTTGCAGGTTTGCAGTGCAAGCAATAGTGAACCTTTTGTACTTCTGGTGAGAGTCGACAGAACACACACAAAAATGGATCGGGTTAAGGAGACTTTTTCAAATACATAAATTACCTTAAAGTTATATTCTAAAATTTGTAAATGAAAATTCAATTAATGGTCTAGGTGTTATTTAAGCAGCTTCATGATGAGACCAAACAGCAACAAAAAAATTGCAGGATTGTGGGTTACTGTTGGAAGAGTGTCTTTTGCTAAATAATCCTTAGAAGGATAAACAAAGGGAAGCCATTCCCGGAACAGCTAAAAAAAAGCACAAGTAGTAGAAGAAATTAGTTAAAATAGTAAAACAACAAGTGTTTTCACTGACAACAATAGCAGTGAGTAGGAAAAATAAACTTTGTAAATATTGTCTTCAGTTTAATAATAAAGTCAACCCTACATGTATTTATTTTAAAATCTAAAAGGTTGAAAGAGTTATTTGACTAGTCTCTTTTAGGAAGTCTTACGTCTGGAAAACACTTAAGGCACCCTATAGGGATGACATAAAAATTTAATTTGGGACAATTCAAGCACACAAAACAAGATTTTGGTTTCATTAAGAATCAACATTTTTTTCAAGATTTCCAATGATCACTTGACTTATCAGTAATTATAACTGGGAGGTTCCTGGCCCATTTCTGTTCCTTTTTTTATAATTACTTTCTGTTGATCAGTGGTGAAATCAAGAGGCACAACAATCTTTTACCCCATCAGTAATGACCTTAGGAACACAGGGCCTCACTTAGTAGCTAGAAACGCAGATGGCCTTGCTGCACGAAACAAATTCAATTACTTCGGTCTGTAGCAATTGTGACTTTTAATTAATTGTTTTTATTTTTGGCAGCAGGGACCAACCATTTATGCACCAGCATCTACTGACAGTCATTCCCTTACAGTTTTATGCAATTTTATTACCTCAGAGCTGGTGCAAAAATCAGTGTACATATAATATTTCACACTACTCTACAATGTTGGAGAACACGTACATCATTCATTTTTATTATACAAACAACAACCTAGTTTGCTTCCTGTGATTGAGTAACTGTGCATGTAATAATTATCATATAAATGCAGTAACAAATTAAATTAATTCGTCTACAAACCTTAAGATTTCCTGGCTTTCCAAGACATCGTAACCTTAGATCTATGCTACAATAGTATAAATCAGAATAAAAAAATGAAGACTCATAACAATCACATTTACCTGTGTTGTATTGGGTGGTTCCTGGTAATATCCATACTCTACCACATGCAGCATGAACATTTTAACCTGTCCCTCCTTGCCTTTGGAAATTCCAAAATGCTTTACCCCCATGCCCTCCAAATTCCAAAATCATTAACCCCTCCTCCCCTCCAGAATTTCCTAATTTTTTCAGACCCTTTGGAATACCCGTTTGACTGCCTAAAACTTCTAACAAATGGGAAAATTGCGCTTTTTGTCCCCTCTAAGAAAAATTATGCTTACAATTTTCCGTCAAGCAAACAAGCTGCTCAAGTTTGTTATAAACGTTTAATAAAGTACACTGTAGCTTTCCCTTAAACATGTTATTTTTAAGTTGCTTACCATCAAATAAACCTTTTTGTTTTCAATTCAATAGCTTCATATTTTCAGGAGAGTAGATCTTATTGATACCAGTGAAAGACAAAAGCAAAGTTCACAATGTGCCTTTACCCAACATATTGAAAATTTTGTTCAATGAGTAACTGCTGACCAATAGCAAGGAAGCCTACAAATCTGTCAGGCGTTCCATTTGGAAATGAGAGACTGGTGCGAGTTTTTTGCATGCAACAAGAATTTTAGATTGGAAAGAAACACAGACTTGAATCATATTTTGTTGATCTATTGACTAATTTAAGGCCTCTTTGATGTGGAGCTCGCTGCCAGCAGAATTAAGGAATATACCAATTATTTGAATAGATCCATTCATAAATATTAATTGATTTATGCTTTTGTATAATAATAAATCACCAAGACATGATGAATTAATGCAGGAAATTTAATTTGGAGAGCACAAAAGAAGAATTAGATCACAGTTGCTCGAGGCCAGCTAAGAGCAAATCTAGTTACACAGGTACATAAGTCCGACCAGATCAACTTGGATCGCTGATTTGAATAAGAATAGCAACAATTGTTGTATGCCTCATTCTTGAAAAGGAGCTATTTTTATTCAAATCAGCGATCCGAGTTGATCCGGTCCGACTTTTGTACCTGCCTAATCTAGCTTCTTTTGTGCACTCCATACTTCCCAAGTCCATCATGACTTGATAGTGAGCAACTAAAAGCATGAATCAACTGTTTATAACATTGCACATGGACATATTAATGCACAAAGCAACCAGTCAATCCTCCCCCCAATATTATACACAGGACAGAACATTTATAATCACAAACCTAAAAAGGACATGATAGTAAGATCCTATGGCCGCCAGTGTGTGCCATACTGCATGTAATTGTGCAAATGGTTTGACAGGTGGGAGCAGTGAATTCCTTAAGCCCCTGATAAAAAATAATTTATATATATATATATCACTTTCAGAGATTAATACAAGATCTTTGTTGACCAAGGAAAATCTTTGAGGATCTTGATTAAGATCCCCAACTGGTTGATATATTCAGGAGATCCTTGAAAGATTTTCACCAGAGAACATGCCAATATGAGTGCCTCTTACCTTACGTATGGACAAAAGTTGTTGTCAATGTTCCAAAGAATAAATCCAACAGCATAGCTAGACAAAATTCAATATTTTTTTTACATTAATAAAATACTTATGAATACAAATCATTATGAACATTTCCTCAGGACCAACCTTTTAGTTTGAATATTAATGAAGTTTTTATGTATAAAAGAAATGGACCATGTGCACTTAAGGCATCCACAGTCAAGTGTCGATTGATACCCTCGATCAACCCTTGATCAACCCTTGATCAATACTGGATGAACACTACATCGACATTCATGACTAATTTTTGATTGATCCACTTGAGTTGGTCAACACTCAGCTGACTATGGACCAACTTTTGAGCAAGTGTTGATAGAATGTCGACTGAGTATGGACCGGGATGTCAATCGAGTACTGATCGAGATGTCAACCGAGGGTATCCATCGAAGTTATCGATTGAGAGGATCGATCGACACTTGACCGCGGATGCCTTATGTACACACGATCCAAATAAACTAAATAAACACATACAACAATAAAATAAATACAAGCTCTTACCTTACAAATGATATGGTCAAAAGTTTCTTTGAACCATTGTGTTTTCTGCCACAAAAAAATTATATATTATTAATATAATTATATTTAACTAATAAAGGCAGCTAAAAGAATGCTAGTAACTAATTAAAAAAAAACAAATCAGAATACATTTATCAACTAAGATAACATAAGATAACTAAAGATAACTTTATTTGACACGGTAAAAATCATCAGGCCTTAATATACTAATATAGTAAAAAATAATTACATCAATATACACTAATTACATCCTAATACCAACTATAAAGTAAAATACAACATGTTAAAAAAACTAATAGTTCCAAAATTATAATACCAATTAAAAGTAAAACAAAATACCTGCTTTCCAAAAATGCTGAGTGTCCAATTGTTATTCTTAAACTTTTTGCTAAATACACGACCCTTCAATTCAAGTAAATCTGCTGCTTTACAGTACCAAATCGTTTTATTAAAGGATTATTGTTGTTATTTGCATGTGCAAGAAGAGACTGCTGTAGCTGAATCATGACATGACTGATTATGATATATTCATCACGACATTTGTATCTTTCTTACCTACAAGCCATAATGGTTTTAATAACAAGGGTAGCAACAAGAATCCCATATGCCCACTGTAGAAAAAGAAGGTTACGGCCATTACTAAGACAGCACATAATGGTGAAATTAAAGGAGCAGTTCACTCAAAAATTGGCACTTTTTCTCTTTTCCCAAAAGAAAGCTAGTACAATGATGGGTGACTTGCCAAAATTTCATCTTCCAAAGCGCTTCCAAACCCTATGAAATCCTTGTCTGAAGTAGCTCAAAAATGGAAAAACAATGCTGCCATCTTGGAGAAACTTAGCAGCCAGGTGATGTATGCCTGACGTCAAAGAGCTCAGCGTGAAGTTTAGCAGGAGGTCTGCGGGAAGATTGGAATGGACTTGTTGTTTCATTGTTTCTTCTTGTGTTTTCCTGGACATGCTTTTGTGCAGCTCCATTTTGACCTCCTGCTAAACATTATGCTGAGCTCTTTGACATCACCCATTCATCGCCTGGTTGCTTTGTTTTTTGATTTTCATGCTAGTTTAGACAATTTCATAGGGTTTGGAAGCGCATTGGAAGCTAACACTTTGGCGAGTGACCCATCATTGTACTAGCTTTCTGTTGGCTAAAAGAAAAAAAGTGCCAATTTTTGAGTGAGCTTCTCCTTTGAAGGAATTCTGATGCCAAAAATGAAAGTGTTTTTGTTACAAATAAAAAAAATTATATTCAAGCTTAATCACTAATATCATGGGTGACAAATAAATCCTTAATTTTGGCCCAAAATTTCAGTGTTAATTTATATTTTCATCTGTTAAATTGAACTGCCATGGCAATGTTTGACGATAAATAAAAGCATTTCTAACAAATTCTTATATTAAATGATATAAATGGTATATTCATATATGAAATGGTATAAATCAAATAGTATACTCATGAAATTAAGAAAAAAATTCATTTGCATTTTGCCAAAATTGAAACAAAATTGAATTTTGACAAAATGTGTGTAAAATAAATTCCTAATTTCCGTCATCACTGTATGATTACCAATTGGTACATATACATATTTTGAAACCTATACCTGGAATATCAGTGGGTTGACAATAGTCAGATATACCTAAAGATCAAACCAGAGTAATTGTCAGTTGAGATGTAACACATCAATGAAAACTGTGATACGTCAGTACGAAAGTCGTTATTGAAACATTCTCTTTGCGAGAGTGTATATTCTCTTTTAAAATACAGCAGAATCAAACTTAAAAACATCGAGGCAAAACAAAATGTATGAGAAAGTGAGAGACAGAATTCCTTTGAAGATTGCAAGTGAATATCCATACCCTGGAAGGTTGTTTGGTTTGAGTCCCCCCCCTCTCCAACCCCTCATGAAATTTCAGTTTAAGGTAGCTAAACAGTTTCTAGCACTTTCCAAGACTTAGATTTTGATGAGTCACTAGAACCATTCTTTGGCAGCTGATGTTATAAATAAATAAATAAATAAATAAACACAGCATTTATATAGCACTTTATCCTGACACTCAAAGCGCTTTACAACACTTTGTGGGGGACTTTACAATCATGGTATCAAAAAACTACACAATCATTGGTAAACATGTTGTTATCATGTTGTGACACAATAGGTTTCATTTTTTTCTCAATAGGTTACCATAGCAACAGTATGATCTACGAAAAACACCCTTTATTTTTGACTTAAAAGACAGCATGATGAAACTCAAAAACACCATGATGAATCCATTTTGCATTAATTACTGAAATTTGGTATATTGAACAGGATAAGGGAAGGGAAAGCTTGTGTATCTTAATGATATCCTGAAACAAGTAAGAGCTATGCTGGCTGAATATTTAGGCCTGGCAGGCCAGATTGGTCAGCGGGGAGAGGTCACACGAGGGGGACTCCCAGATAAAAAGGATGGGGGGTGCTCCTAGGAAATTTTTGAAAGAACTTGCAAGAGGTACCAAGATCCAGTCTTGTGGGCGTGGCTTGAAATTTTTTCACCCCTAAGTAAAGAGGTACCAATTATAAAACAACACATTATCTTCTGTCATAATTTTTTTGGCTCAAAAAGATACCGCAAAATTAAAGCTGTGACCCATTGTGGATCTTTTGAGGCTGAACACCCTAAGAGGTAGCCAAGCCGCTTTTTCAACCCCTAAAAGGTACGACAAGCACTCCTGTCCTTTTCATATGGGAGTCTTTCCCCTGGGGGGTGAGGGAGCATGACAAA
>OZ026599.1:36889836-36919836 GCA_964020085.1 Micromussa lordhowensis | reverse complement strand
ACACTGAATATTTCGCTAACAATGTCCTCGGTATCGCGATGTAAAAGAGACACGGCTAATTTGAACAGACCACCCAGGAACAAGTAATCGGCTAATTTAATTCGTGTTCCAGAGTACAATTTCACGCCTACCGTGATCGCAGCTCGGTTACGATAAATGAAATTGCTTCCGGATACAAACACGCAAAACGTCTATTAAATCCTAAATGGATCCCAAAACAATACATTGCCGATTGAACACCATCTTTGCATATTCTTATAACTGTTAGTCATTATAACTGCTACGTTCGTTCTTTTCAGGGCATTAAATTAAACTTGCAGTACCACGTAAGAAAGGTTAATCACGGAAAACAATTTTCTCCAAAAACATTAGGTACCCCAGTGACTAATACTGTAAACAACACATTTGAGTAGTGCAGAATTTCAGCGTGCATGCATGCCAGCCGGGCTAGCTCAATCTGGATCAATCATCACATCGTTTCGTTAAAGCGTGGCGACTGAATAAAACACAACAAGAAAATAATTCAATGCCATTGAACAAACGTTGTTTTAAAACAATGCGGTTAACTGTTCTGATCATTTGAAAGCAACTTCGAAGTTTCGATCAACAGCTGCACTACGAAAACAACATCATAATTCCACTTACAGAACTCCGCAAGAAAAGAAGTCACTGCGTAATTTTCCTCGCACCAGTCGATCGTCGAAGTTACTTCCCCCCAGAAGCCTTCATCGTTAGAACTCGTCGTCAGAGGTGCCATTTTCAGGATCGTCCACGCCGTGCTTGTGGAGTTAATAGCTCAAGTGTAATTGCACACCTGTAATATATGTTCACGCCCCTAAAGCACTCATTCTGAGTCAGCATCACCGAAAAGGCGCTGAAATTGAATAATTTTTTTCCAATTTTTTCCCCGCCAAAATGAAAGCCAGCGGTTTCCGGCAAAAAAATGAACCCGCGTAGACTTGTGGGACATTGCTTAGTCACTGAACAAAGATGGCGACCACTGAAACAGCGAGGGAGAAAGCTTTGGCTAACTACAGAAAGAAACTTTTAGAACACAGAGAACTTGATGCACGTTTAAAAGAAAGTATGTACAATATAGTTTTGTATATCGTAATTTGTTAAAGTCTAACTGTGTTATGTTAATAGGAATAGCAGTCGATTTTTCAGCGAACCATGATGAATGACGTGCATTGTAAGCTTGCATATTGTAAGCTTGCACTAAGTTTCTCCAGTTTTGGTTGATTTTTTTCTGTTGTTTGTGAGCTGAAAATTGCCCATGCTGACATAAATGTCTCAGCTAGGGATTATTTGTTGAAATTATCACTTCTATGCGTCTACAATATCACTAATGTAATTTGTCCTCTTGTATGATATGATAACTTAGCTTATGTATCTGAGAACTTAAAGTGCCCCTGTGATCAAAAAAATCACTTCCTTTTTTTCTTGAGATTCTGAAAGTGTGTCTGCTTAACACTTGACTGGCAAAATTCTAATCTTTCATTTTTATCCAAAGGCCGTTTACTTTGAGTCTAAGTTTTGGATTTCACGATCCGCCATCACTCACGTTCAAACTTGACCGATTTGACCTCAGAGGGTTGGATCCGGGAAAAGTGATGTCAAAGGCTCACCAGCTTAAAATTTCAGCGTGTGAACGCAGCTTATTATGTATGCAAAGTGCGAGTTTAAAAGTGTGAAAGCCCAAAACTCCCGTGCTGCATATTAATTCTGCAGCGTACACACGCATTGCATTCTTAAACTAGTGAGCCTTTGACGTCGTTTTCTCCTCGATCCAGCTCTCTCAAGAACTTAAATTTAGTAATGGCGGATCATTAAATAGGAATGTTCCAGTTAAAATTAACAGGTGCCTTTTTTAAATCAAGGATTAAAACTTGGGTCACTTAGTGTTTAGTTAACATAGTTTTGAAATCCAAAGGAAAAAAATAATTTATTTTTTGTCACAGGGGCATATTAAGCTTGTAAAAAAAAATGGAATTCGGTTTTCTTTCTTTTTTTTTCTTATAGTGAGAGAACAACTCAAAGACTTAAGTAAGGAGTATGACAAATCTGAAAATGACTTGAAAGCTCTCCAGAGTGTTGGACAGGTATAGTAAATTAAACTCTTAGTAACTGAGCACAACAGCAGTACAGTTTTACAGTCGGTTTTGCTACCTGTTGAGTTCATTACATTTGAGTTCACTACATGTTTGCTACCAACAACTTTCAGTTCGCTACCTATTCAGCGCTCAACCTTGTGACCCATATATAGTCACCAATGTGACCAAAACTTGTGGTTTAGTTGCCATAATGGAGACTACATTTCTCTTTGTTGATGGTCAATAACTGTTCTTTTCTCAGACATTGTCCCTCCATGAAATAATATTGCAAGATCTTTGCTTGTAAAACATTCAACATAAGGAAAAAAGTCAATCCATCCTTTTGCTTTGCTGTAAAGGATTCTTTTACATGGGAAAACTTCCAAATAGCTGTTTGTGTTCGAAATTGCCTTATAATGCATAAGGGTTTGCAATTTGCAAACCCTTGAGCATTGAGTATGTCATGTATGCCTATGGATTGTGCCTCCTGTAATGTGCAGATCCTTCGTATTTGCAGTAGCAAACATTAGCTACATATGCAAAATTAGTGGTCTAAAAAGTCTTGAACATGTTACTTCTCTATGCCTCGTAGTAAGATCTTTTTTTTCCTTTTCAGATTTTATGCATTAAGTCCTTTTTTTCAATAAAATTCCTAAAAATGATTTTAACTATTTTTTACCACTCAGTTGCCAAGTGGATTTTTTTAAATTAGAGCCCTGCAGTATTAAATTTGAGCTCGCTAATAATTATAAACTAAATGATAAACTAAATCATGATTGCTAGGGGAAAACATCAGAAAGGCTTTCAAGTTATAAACACTATGATGGTCACTAGAACATGTTATAATTGTGTATGGTAAGGAACTCGCTAATGGTAGCAAGCTTGGTTAGCTGAGGTAGCAAACTTGGCCTATGGGTAGCAAGCACGTAGCAAACTCAAACATAGCAAACTCTACAAGTAGTGAAAGCAGCCAAAACCAGCACTGGGCAATATAATTCCAAACCCATGACCTCTGTGGTACTGGTGTACTCTACCAGCTGAGCTATCAAGCCAACTTGGAGTTGGTCACATATTGAGTTTGTTCAGCTGTAATATACCTGTAGATAGTGAAGATACAGTCGAGTGAAAATATAAAAGATCATATATTTGAACTGCCGAGAAAGATATGAAGACATGATTGATCATTGCAGTTATATACACAACTAAGCAGCTGTTAAATTAAAGCCTGAAAGAAATTCAGGCTTGGATGGGATTCGAATCCATGCCCTCTGCAATACTAGGGGCGTAGCCAGGATTTTTCAAAGGGGAGGGGATCACGCTGTGTCAGTGTGAGGGTACTCACCAGATTGTCATGTCAACCTCCACACCATGTTTTAGGTTGTTTGCTTAAAAAAGGCTCAAAGAGGGGGGTGGGGGGTGGGGGGGATCATGGGCACCCCAGAAGCCGCAGTAGCTACATCCGTGTAGTTTAAGCAGCTGTGAAATTAAAGCCTGAAAAAATTCAGGCTTGAATGGAATTCAAGCCCATGACCTCTTTCAATCATTGTAGTTATATACACAGCCCACCGCAGTTCAAATATATGATCTTTCATGAGTTCAAATACAGTCCAAGCCTGATCTTTTTTGAGGCTTTATTTTCACAGCTGCTTAAGTTGTGTACATAACTGGGGTGATCAGTCATCTCTTTACAGTACTGGGGAATATTGGCCCGAGGTCGTTGCAGTATGGACCTAGCCCAGTGAGGTCCGTACAAAAACAGCCTTATGCCAATACTCTGCAATACAGCTCAAGCAAGATATTTATTACATGGCACTCAGGCTTTGAATTTACTGGCTTTCAAAAACAAGAAATGCAAGGCTTAGGGAAACGGGCTGTATGCCAAACTTCAGACCAAGAAAGAACCCATCAGAATGCTCAGATTTACCTCTAGACTACTTTGCCATATAATAAATATTAAGCATATTTTTTCATTTGCTGTTATAATATTTCATAAGAAATTATTGTTTTGTATTTGATTGTTATGCCTAATTGTACCTTTTTGGTATGCTTTGGCACCACATCAGGAGAGTTTGGTAGAGCCATGGTTCGTATTTTGGCGAGATGAAGTTGAGCCAAAATACCCATGTTAAGAGCAAACCAGCCTGATATACTGTCAAAGTGTACCACAAAGGTAGAATTAGGTATATACCATACCCAAGTTCAGCTAAGTGGGCATGATATCATAGCCATATCAGGTCATAGACTTGATATCGCATTATATCAGGAATTCTGATTGGCTAATCTCAAATTTAGGTATGGTAAAGCAAAAACATGAGTTTTCGTAACTTTTTTCTATATCATTTTATGTCACTTAGATTGTTGGTGAAGTTCTTCGTCAGCTTACAGAAGAAAAGTGTAAGTTTTTGAGAGTTGGATGAGTTAACTTTGAATTTCTGTTATTTATGTTGAGTAGACTTTACTCATAACAACTACTATGAACAGAGTTAACTCATAGACTTGTTTCCACACGGTCAATATGTAGTTACAAATCGTGGTTAGCGGTCATGACATTTAGTATAGGTCCCGTATGCAAGCACATGGTTAGTTTTTCTTACATGCGAAGAGTTCGACTGCCATTGCTGTTGTTCTTGTTCTTTATTCGATGTAATTTCTACAGATTGATGCATTACAGTATTGCTCTTGTCATCTCTACCTACACTCTTTGATTATTATGACTCTTGTCTTCGCGACAATATTACTGTGAAAGTCAAAAAGCCGTGAACACTTTGATTTGATTTTGACATGTCAATTGTGTAGCCACCAATCAGATGCAGGATAGAACAACAAAAATAAAAAGAGACAAAATTAACAGTCTCACTTGATCAGTCGCAAAACTACTCTTTGACCGCTTTGCCTTCCTACTTATAACCACTTTGCAACCTCAGACAGTATTTTTTTCTCAACTGGAGTTCTTCATAAATAGACATTGCCTGGAATTAACCGCCACATACATCAAAACGGCACAAAAGTCGAGAGCCTGAAATTTGCATACTGATATTTCACATGTTCAACTATTTTTAGTGTTGCTCTTTTGAATGGAGGAGCAGGCACCGAGGAATGTCTGCTATCACAAGTTCTTGACACTTTTTCTTTTTCATCAAGTACACGGTGGAATTCATTTTGTTGAAACAATATCGTATCTTGCCTTCAAATTATGTTTTTAGAAAATGTGTAACATGCATAAATTAGATTGTGCTTGAATATTTTTTCTTCCCCCTTATACTCTCATTGGAAGCTTTTTTTTTACTTAACATGTTGGTTTATTTACAACCTCATTCCCAGGGTCTCTCATCTTCCCACCCTCCCGGAGCAAGAGAGGAGAGACCCTGGCACAGGCTGGTCATGTGCTACTTTGACAATTAAGAACATCAGGGAGGGGTCATTTCGAATCAGGCAATTTGTCGTGCTGAGTTTTGTCGAATTCAAAACATCGCACTATGACTGCCATTACCTGCGATGTTTAAAAACAATTCATGAATAGTAGCTATTCCAAAGTTTATCTAAAGGTTAAGAAAGTCTGTCTCAAGGCAATTTACTGTGGTTGTTACAATGTTGTTGCCATCTTAATCAACTGGTTATCTGGAAAGTCAGTCATTTCATCTTCTTCCTTTGTTGTTCCACAATAAAATCAAGTGTGAACGTCAAGCACCACAATCTCATCACAGTAGTTGTTCATGGCGCAAAAGTTGACAAACCACTCTCCATTGTCGTTCCTAACCCTTCCACTCAGTGGGTATTTACCGATCGTTGTCTCGTCTCCTTCTTCTCTCTGACCAACTTTCAGGGTTCGCACGCACCTTGAAAGTCCTTGAAAGTCCTTGAATTTGAAAATCAAAATTCAAGGCCTTGAAAGTCCGTGAAAAGTACATTGGGTCCTTGAAAAACCTTGAATTTTGCTGTTTGACTGTTTTCACGTAGTGGAGGAACTAGAAAAGACTGGCACTTGAACAAATCTGGCAGTTATCCCTTAAACCCGATCATCTAGTATCGCATTCTCATGGCATTTTGTACTAGATGGAGTGCTTGAAAAATTGGAATTGCGCCCTGGAATGTCCTTGAAAAGTCCTTGAAGTTTTAGTCCCAAAATGAGTACCAACCCTGAACTTTGGCATTCCAGTCGCCCATCACAATCAATAGGTCGTGCTTTGGAACAGCTTCTTACACCAATTGCAGCTGATCGTAGAAATCATCTTTTTTCCTCAGATTTGGCATTGTTGGTAGGTGCATAAACTTGCACAGTCGTTGTCTTCATATATTGCGAGTTGAATCTTGCAGTTATGATGCGGTCATTAATGGATTCCATTCTATAAGACTTCTGGCAGCTGCCTTGTCAAGGAGTACAATGAAGTGTCACTCCACTTTGATGCATATCATCATCCCTACCAGAATATAATATAGTCTCACCTGCAGTTTTTAGTCTCAGTCTGCTGTTTTTAACCTTCCAAAGCCTGCCCATCTGCATTTGCTGATGCCAAGTATGCAGAGTTTGTACTTCCTAGCTTCCTTTACAATTTGCGCTGTTTTCCCAACACTAAACATTGTTCTTACATTCCAGCACCCAACCCTCACACTTATTTTGGGTGTAGCTAACGGCCTACTCTGCGTACGAGCTTCCCTGCTTTGACTCGCACCCGTCATGCTGCCATTCTCCCATCGTATAAAGTTATCATCCGGAGTCCGGCAGGTCGTTTGGCTGCTACCTGTGTAACTTGTTTTCAAAGGATTTCCGGTTTCTTTAATCTACTGTTTTTCACAAGGCTGGGTGATTGGCCCTGTGCTCAATCTCCACTCTGGACGGTTGGGTTTTTCTTTCGGGGCTACCCCTGGGTTTGAAATAAGAATTTTTCATTCTCCTAGACAAGCTGCCAACCAAGGCTACGAGTCTCGTCAACCCTGAGCAGGTTGGTTTTAAGGTGCCAACCGCTCACCTTTGTACCACCAGAATCAGTAATAAACAACCCAGCAGCGTGAACACTTCTGGTTGGGACTTGACTAACAGAGGCTGTGGTGAGCAGGCCTTATAGGGGCATTTTATAGAGATTAGGAGCTCATCCCTAATCTCACCCCCAGCCGTATTAGTCCTTTTTGGGGACGTTGTACCAGAATAGGGTTTTAGGGTGCAAAGTCTTGGCAAAGGGTCTTGGTGCAAAGTTTCTGTCCACTTGTTACTCAAACTTCTGGTGGCTTTTCCTTCTTAACTTCGATAAATTAATAGAACTTAAGTCTAATTTTCTTAGAAACAGAATAAAAGTGATAACTGGTTGAGAAAAACTGTCAAAATGCTTGAGGTTTCAATGTGGTGTGAGGTATCTATTGTGCCACAAAATCGACAGCAACATGTTCAATAATGATTGGGCAGGTTTTGATACCATGATCTTGGCATCAACTGATATATAGTGGATATAAAAACCCATCAAAATCTAAGTCTTGCAAAGTACTGGAAACTGTTTCAAGCCACCTTAAATGGTTAAATACATTTAACTGCACAAGTGCTATAAGGAGAGTTTTACATTGAGATGAATTCTCTAGCTGTATTGTCATTTTCTTGTCAACAATTCTAGTTTATCTAGTTTAATTTTTCTCTTGATGAAAACAGTTAAGGCTGTTGGAACATGTCTTTCTTGAAACTTCATAGTGTTGTTTTGGTATTAATTATTTGACTCATCTAATTTCCTTGTTCTAGTCATTGTGAAAGCCACTAATGGTCCTCGTTATGTTGTGGGCTGTAGAAGACAGGTATTTGTATGCTTGATATTTCTTTCGTGTGAAGCTTGGAAAGGGTTCTACAAAAAGTGCAGTTCATGAACTGACCTATGACGGATGACAAACTTTACATGAGTCTTTCAACGGACCAACCTTATAACATCATCGACTGACGAACACTATTCACTTAGCCTGCGTAGCAAGCGTTCCCGTACAAGCCGAATGAAATATTGGACCATGCGAAAGAGCTTTTTCGCGTTTGGGCCCCGCGAAAAATGGGGTGAGAGCAAAAAAGTTGAAGGAGCAGCTTTCCCCGCCACCTCCCCGCTTGTTCCACATTTTTGCTCTCGCCTCATTTCTTGCGTGCTGAATTGCTCTTGCTCTATTTTTCGCGCAGCCCGAATGTGAAAAAGCTCTTTCGCGTGGTCCGATTTCATTTGGCTCATACGGGAACGCTACGCAGGCTACTATTTACTTGACTCTGAAGATGACTTCCACTCTGGTTGTCGAAACATCAGTCACTAACAGCAGTTTTTCTCACAGGGTTCGCACGCACCTAGAAAGTCCTTGAATTTGAAAACCAAAATTGAAGGCCTTGAAAGTCTGTGAAAAGTACATTGGGTCCTTGAAAAACCTTGAAATTTGCTGTTTGACTGTTTTCACTTAGTGGAAGAACTAAAAAAAACTGACTCTTGAACAAATCTTGCAGTTATCCCATAAACCCGATCATCTAGTATCATATTCTAATGGCATTTTTTACTAGATGGAGTGCTTGAAAAATTGGAATTGCACCCTGGAATGTTCTTAAAAAGTCCCTGAAGTTTTAGTCCCAAAAAGAGTATGAACCCTGTTCTCAGAACTACAGTGTACCCTCACCTGGAAGATGACACTAAACATACTACTGAGTTAACTCTGTTTAATCTTGTCACAACAGGTGGACAAAAAGAAACTCAAGCAAGGGACACGGGTGGCTCTGGACATGACAACCCTGACTATTATGAGGTTAAGTGTGTTTTGACATTTTGGTTTTTGTCAACTTATTTGATAATGTGAATTGGCTACCATAAAGTTATTCCAAAGCTGACATTTCAAGCGTTAGCCCTTCGTCAGAGTGAATCCAACGAAGGGCTAATATTTGCTCCGACGAAGGGCTAACGCTCAAAATGTCAGCCTTCGAATCACTTTACGGTGGCCAATTCACATTATCAACTCAGTTGATAAAACCAAATTATCTTGTAATACTCCCCACCGGGAGTATTACCCATCTTGTAATACTCCCCACTCGGGGACCGCTCATTTATGTTCGCAGCGCCGAGCCTGTGGAACAGGCTGCCCACTGACATACGAAACTGTAGCTCCATTGAAAAATTCAAAGCCAAACTGAAAACTCACTTTTTTAGTGAGGCTTTTGATTTGTAATTAATGTAATTGAATTTATTATTGTGATTGATTATTCTGATTTTATCTGTAAATATTTGTATCATTTGAAATTTTAATGTAAAGCGCGCTCGATCATTTCGTCATGTTGAGAGCGCGCTATATAAGTAATAAATTATTATTAATTATTATTAATTATTCACCAATGCAGCACCACAGTTTCTTTAGAAACATACCCCCTTTATTGATGTGTTATGATATGTTATGAACAGTGGGCACTGTCATTCCATTCAGCCAAAAATTCTGAAATTTTGGATACTGAAGCAAATGGTATGGAAATTTCCTGGGAGAGTTTCTTGAAAAGAAGAAAAAGTTGTTAAATTTCTAAAATGCAAACAATCCAACTACATGTACAATGTAAACACTCTGGGAGTTTTGGGAAGAAAGTTGAATAGAACCAAAAAACCTTATAGGAAATTTTTGAAAATTTGGGCATAGCTCTTGAGGTTAATGTTGTCCTCTTTTCTGAATTTTTTTTGAAAATTCTGACATTCCTTTGTCACTGGATATTTTTGGTAATGTACACAGGAATTTTTGAACAAACGGAAAGTGCCTAGTACCCGCTTTAGAAATTGCATTTAACAGACTAAGTCTTTTGGCTGTTCCTTAAACCATATGTCTTTGCTTGCCTACGTATTTTAGATATCTCCCTCGTGAAGTTGACCCCCTAGTTTACAACATGTCTCATGAAGATCCTGGCAATATTTCATATTCTGAGGTTGGAGGACTCAGTGAGCAGATCAGAGAACTGAGAGAGGTTTGAATTTTTAGTATGTCTAGCTTTCCAAGGTTTGACATTCAGCTTTACAAGGTTTGTTATTCAGCTAGTGAACAAGCAATTTCTGAAATCCCTCATGTTGATAGTTCTGCCTTTTCAAGCTCTTTATTTACATGTACCCCACTCACCTGGCCAATCCATATCAAAGAAGCATTTGCATGAGTTTGCCAATCTAGACTTCAGTGCTAGATTATTGTGGCTAGCAGAGATGTGCAGTCCTGTTGAGGAGATGATACACTGTTGTTACATGCACGTTCTGCAGATCATCAAATAAAAGGATGAGTTCTCATAATTCGTATTAAAAGAGATTTCTTGAAATATAAAACGGTAAAAACGAACAATAAAATCTGACGTTTTGGAGTAGTCATGACTCCATTATCAAGAAAAAGTATATCAGATAATACAAATTGCAGCATTTAAAGTGATTTTGGTTCAAAGAATTAACATATTCCCAGGGTGCGAAGATTATGAAAATACTTTTGCACAAATGGAGTCTAATTTGCACATTGAGATTTGGCTTTAAAGCTCTTATAGAGCATTTCATACCCTAAACAGTCAAAACAGTTTTGTCGTTAATTTTTACCGTTTGAAGTTTTTATAATAGAAACTTACTTAATCAACCGATCAATCATTGATCTATCTATGTGCCCTTTTCCTGCAGGTAATAGAACTTCCCTTGACAAATCCAGAACTGTTTCAGAGAGTTGGAATCAGTCCACCAAAAGGATGCCTTCTGTTTGGTCCTCCAGGTAATTACAGCACTTAGTTTTAGCCAGCGTTAGGAGTATTTTAACTAAAAATAGTAAATTATGTATTTGATACATGTATGTTGAAACAGAATGACACGCCAATTTACTCTTTAGGGTGAAATATAGCTGATTTTTTTTAAAAAAGCGGGATTTCTTTTCTCTCTAGACAGCTAGCAATTTCTGCTTCACGCTACACTGTAAAAACAAACTCAACCACAAATCTGTTCTTTCTTTCTGTTTTTTATAACTATTCTTCTACAGTGTACCTTAACTTTCTTCGAAAAGGAAAACCCTGCAAGAAGTATAGCACAATGTTTTGTTGTAGTTTTTAGGTGATATGCTGGCATTTCAACTCTGAACATTTTCTTTTTTAGGAACTGGCAAGACACTACTTGCTAGGGCTGTTGCCAGCCAGTTAGATGCTAACTTTCTTAAGGTATGTTTTCTTAGGTAATAAACTGAATAAAAGGAAACCATTTAACTGTTAGACAATGATCTCCTGTTAGTTTACTGCAGGATAGGATGACAAAGGTTAAGGATGCTTACTTGAATACCCTGAAATGTTATTCCAAGTGCAAAGAAAACTAATTTTCAGGCTTACCAAAGCCCTTCAGGCAAGCTCCAACTATGAAATACTAACCCAAAAGTCACTTTCACTAACCCCCAACCCTCTTTCGTTTTTCTAAAACAAAATTCATCTCTTCCAAACGGTACTTCTACTATTTGAATTTCCTCAAAGATTTTTCCAAAAAACCTTACTTGCCTGTTGGGAAATGATGGACAGAATCCACTTGCCCAACTGGGAAATCCACTTGGTCGGGCTATTAGACATGACTTTGTTTGCATGCTATTGTTACAAAAAAAAAGTTTACTGTATGTCCAACTGAGCCAATGTAGGTAAGGTAAGGTAAAGTAAAATCTGCATACATGTATGAGTCAAGTGCAACAACCATTAAGCTACTACGCCTCCTACCAGCTGAGCCCATGTGGTCCTTTGAAAGTACTCGACGTGCAGTTAAGATTCCTGCCTTGTTGATTAATTGATCACTCAAAGCATCTCATTTTCCTTTAGGTTGTGTCAAGTGCAATCGTTGACAAGTACATTGGTGAAAGTGCAAGGCTTATACGAGAGATGTTTGGTATGTTGTTTTTGTTTGAATTCTTTACAGTTTGTGGCAGTACATATAGGAACTGTGTGTGAGGGATTTAACCAGAAAGAGAGATTTGTGAAACTGTCATGACCTGTTCTTCCTGGTTAATCAAGCTGTGATCAAGATTGTTGGTTTTGGTCATGAAAGAAAAGAATTTGCCATTTAATTGCCAGTAACAGTATTTTGCAGCATTCATTTTCACTTATTCAATTTATGAATATTGATAAGCCTCACTTCAGAGCTCAGTGTTGAAATGTTTCTTCAGCAATAATACTAACGTAATGATAAAACATGGTTTGAACACCGTTAGCCCATTGACACAGGTGATGAGTGTTGGCCTATGTTCCACTTCTAATATCATCGCATTTGACCAAAATTGGCATCACTTGTACTCAAGTTCTGTAGGAGGAAACAATCTTTCCAATGACACCCCGATCAGAGTGATTGGGTCAATGGAGCCTGAGATATGCACGAAAATGCTTACAAATAGCAGTGAAAAACTCGAAGCAAAATTTTCCTCAACTACACTTGGCTACTCCATGATAAGAATTTCCCGTCTCGATGATGCTTTCTCGGAAATTCTTGTACTGGAAGCAAGCCCAGTAGATGGTGAACAACTGCAGCAAAAAGATAAGAAAAGAAGAAAAAGGAAACAGCAGAAAAGAAATTAAAAAATCAAAGACCTAGGTCACTTTCTTGTCCAAAGATTATCTCAAAATTTCAATTTGTGTGCTTGCCCGAGCAAAAATGTCACAAAATGTGATGCCAGTGTAAAGAAAGGCATGCTGTCTTGCTGCAAATGCCTTTTTGATTAGATTGGAGCTAATTTAACTCATATCTAGGCTAAAAATGTCCAAATGTTTTTTTGCCACAACGCTTCAGGTGTCAATGGGTTAATTAAGCAATAGACCACAAGTTTCTATGGGTTATAGGCTGATAAACCACGCGGGAAGTTGGTAGAACACAAGAAGAATTTGTAAATCGCGAGCCGCAGGCGAGTGGTTTAAGAATTCTTCGAGTGTTCTACCAACATCCCAAGTGGTTTTTCAGCCTAAAACCCGTAGAAACTTGTGGTCTATTGCTTTATATAAACATAGGCACGCAAGGCGTGCAAGAGTTATTTTTTTAATTAAAAGGTTGTGAAGATAGGAGCATTTAAGGGAGTGTTTACAGTGACAATCTGGTTAATTTGACAAGTGTTTTTGGCTACGATGCACAGCACGAAAGAAAGTGAGAATTTATGATATACATACGATCTTAAATCTCTAAGATAAACGAATAGTAGGCCTCGCTAATTTGGTTTAAAAGTCTGGCTGCCTGGTTTATGTTGAGAGTGGAAAGAGGCGAAGTGAAGGCCTTGGCGTTGTTTATTTTAACGAGAGAGAATGGGTGATTGTTTTCGGGTAGGTTTTTGAGTTGGTGCGCAAAGAAAGGGCTGTTAATTTTTTCTTTGTAGAGGAGCAAGCCATATATGTGTATTTTGTGCTTCCATAATAAAACATGGAGTATTGACAGATGTTTTAATACCGAAAAAAGAAAGAGAAAAAAAAAACACCTCTGACACGTTGACAGTCTAATTTAATTCATTCCCATATGAAAAACAAAAGTGTCAAATTACCATTTGTAACTAAAAATAGCAAGCATCTCGTGGGAACAAGTGGTGATGATTTGCCAGCTCTAATTGAATTTACTCCCTTTTGAAAAACAAGTGTCAAATTACCCTTTGTAACTAAAAAATAAAATATCTCGTTATATTTCCATGCAACAACAACAAAACAATCGTTACCTGTACCTATTGTAAACGTTCGAACTCTTTCAAATCAAAATAGTCTCGTCTCCTCTAAAACGTTTCGTAAGAACTAGAAGCAACGATGCGTGACGTCTAATTGAATTTACTACTTGTGAAAAACAAAAATATCAAGTTACTATTTGTAACTAAAAATAGCAAGCATCTCGTGGGAACAAGTGGTGATGATTTGCCAGCTCTAATTGAATTTACTCCCTTGTGAAAAACAAAAGTGTCAAATTACCCTTTGTAACGAAGAAATAAAAATATCTCGTTATATTTGCACGCAACAAGAACACAGCAACCGTTACCTGTACCTATTGTAAACGTTCGAACTCTTTCAAATCAAAATAGTCTCGTCTCCTCTAAAACATTTCGTAAGAACTAGAAGCAACGATGCGTGACGTCTAATTGAATTTACTCCTTGTGAAAAACAAAACTGTCAAGTTACCTTTGTAACTAAAAATAAAAACATCTCGTCCATTTACATACAACTACCTCACCCACTGTTTCATACCTCAAGGCTCATCTCGTCCATAACTAAAATCATAAGCCTAACTCACAGAAAATGCCGAAGTAAACCCAATATATGAATACTTCCTCCTCTTTTATAGAAGAATAAATATGGCAGTTCTGAACTGTATCGGGATCAAATCTTCTCATATACCATTTACTTTTAAAACAAGAAATTTGATTGGCTGTTTATAGTAGATCCGATCTGATTGGTGTGACATACATACATCTCTCACTGACTCACTGACTCACTGATCCATTGACCCGTCCACAACATACTCGACGCGCCGACTAAGAGATATTTTTTTTACAAAAAAATAACTCAATAATTCAGAAGACACGCGATTTTCCCATGGGTTTATCGGCACAATAACCCATAGCTGATTGACCAATCAGAGCACGCGCATTGATTTGGTTATTATATAAAGTCTAATGTTCTGTTTTATCTTCATGGTTTCTTTACAACCACATGAAGATCTCATTCTCTACTATCAAAACTGTTCTTTGTGACCATTGCCTAGATTTAGTGACCTTTTTTAGGGACCTTTACTAAAGCTGATCTTGTTTTACAGGTTATGCCAGAGATCATGAGCCTTGCATTATATTCATGGATGAAATTGATGCCATTGGTATGTTACCTGATAGACAGGTTTCTTTGAAATAATTTTATTTTATGTTGTGAAGGAACAACTCTGGTGAAGTTAGTTTTTGTGTGGCATTGAAAAACGTCCCACCATTAGACAGGTAGGCTCGATTTCCGTCCCCCACCGAAGTCCGCTCTACATTCCTCCACAAGGGATGACCACGGGCTCCTTTCCTGAACAGCGGCTGGTAGTCGAGCCTACTACACAGGTTTCTGAGGACAAAAAGATACTGCTCAATGAACATCAAAAATGTTGTCTTTTCAAGAGGCAACAAGAGGTGCAGTGGTCTATTTGTTAGTTTGTACGGCTCCACGCGCTTAGGGTGATCACTTTAGTGACAGTGACTCTTTCCACATAAGGGTATTCAGTATAACTGTTAAATTGAAACATGACTATTGAACTCTTTCGGGAACATAATGGACTAGTATGCCCTCCAAGAGAACCGGCAAAACTACTACTAGTCTGGTCATGCTACAGAACATCTGGTGTATAATACACAGGCTTGGTTCAGAACAAATTACCAGTACTGGTAGCCTTGTTTGTGTTGTGTTTGAAACCCTGCCATCTCACTGAGATCAGACCCTGGAGGGGGAAAAAGTTCAAGATAGTGAAGGTTCAAGATAGCTGATAGAAAAAGGACCACATCCTAACTGCTAAGGAGAGTGATTTGGGTCTGAGATGGCAGCGACTTTGAGATAACCAAGTGTTTAGCTGTAGTACAGTGCAAGATGTATGGGTTATTGACCAAGTGTGAGGTCAAGATGGCTGGATATTGGCCGAGTTCTTTTTTTGCGTGTTTATGGACCGAGACAGAGTCGAGGCCCATAAACGCGCAAAAAAAAGAACGAGGCCAATATCAAGCCATCTTGACCAAACAAGCAAGGGTTTTTATTATATGGCTTTTAGGGAAATTTTCTTGCGGGATAAGGCGGGTAGTCCCGAGCGGGCAAGATGGCTCCATCTTGCCTTCTCGGGTAGCCAATCACAACGCAGGATTTGATTCATTTGCCCGCTCGCGGAGCTAGCCGTGTAATAAGGTGGGATATCAAGACAGCCAGTAGTAATGACTGGTTTGAGTTTGACATAGCAGTCCATAGTTCAATAATAATGTCCCTTGCTTATTTAGGTGGTCGACGCTTCTCAGAGGGAACTTCTGCTGACAGAGAAATCCAAAGAACACTTATGGAGGTTGGAAGTCCACAACCTGCTCAATATCTAAGTTTCATCTGATTTACCTTAATCTCCCCAGTAGCTTTTACTACTCCTGGGTCGTTGTCGAAAGGTGTATAACGCTATCCACCAGATAAATCACTATGCAGTGGATAGCATGGTTTGTTTTGTTAACACTTATCCACTGGATAGCGATTTATCCGGTGGATAACGTTATCCAGCCTTTCAATTTTCACCAATCCAGACGAACTGTTTTAATTTGTAGCAAAACCAATCACTTACTGTAATTTGATGTTTGTTTATTCAGCTGCTGAATCAAATGGATGGCTTTGATGCTTTAGGACAGGTAAGGGATTTGTGTCAAAGATTTGTGATAGAAATATATTTTATTTCAAATATGAAAATAACTATTCACATTCCTTTCAGTACAAGAAAAGTGAAAAACTAATCCCTTCCTTCCCCACCCAGGTGAAAATCATAATGGCAACCAACCGCCCTGATACCCTCGACCCAGCCCTCCTTAGACCAGGCCGTCTGGATCGGAAAATAGGTGAGAAAACATTGCAAATAGTGAAACACATGAATATATGTTATATACCGGCTTTGGGGCGGTCCGTATACATGTACACAGTGAAAAAAACTGACCTCGACTTGGCAAATAACACATATATCTCATCAATTTCAATTTGCGACAAACTTGATATACGAGAGAGGAATTTAAAGAAATTTTTATTCTTTGCATGAAATAAAGCTAGCAAGATGCAATGATAAGGATTGTAAAATGTCCAACATTTAGGTGATAATAGGACAATCGCTTTGGTGGATTTATCCCTGCGCACTGTACGTTTGCAAGAACTGTAGCCTGTGTATCAGACTTTTCGAATTTAAGGTGGCAGGAGAAAGAAAAAAGAAACGCTTTTGTGCCAGGCTGTCCTCCGCTTCTCTCCTCCTCCCCGGAGAAAGGCCTGGCTACTCGGGTTACGAAGACTGGCATAAAGCTTGTATTTGTTTGGCAAATAATGACTTTTTTTACTGTTTCTATTTGCAGAAATCCCACTTCCTAATGAGCAGGCCCGTATGGACATTCTGAAGATTCATTCAGCAAAGATCACAAAGCATGGAGATATCGGTGGGTGAACTACTCCCGGAAATAACAAAAAATAAAAATTAAAAAGCTGGCGATGGAAAACATGTAACCAGCGTACGGTCGAATGCACTAGACGCGTTCACTTCTCCACAAACCTGTCGCTTTTTAGTTAAGGACTCAAATTTCCGAAATCAAACTTGAAGACAGTCACTGGGAAGTTAAGCTAGTTAGCTACAGTTTTTGGGCTCTTAATTTGGTTAACTCATGCATTGGCAAAGGTCGCTTTAGTCAGATCAATTTTCAGATCTAAAGCCTGGTTTTCACTGGCGACGCACGCACAAACGCAAGCACAATAATTCTTATTTCACCGTGAAAACGGCCTAGACGCAGGCATAAACACAAGCTCTTATAATTATTATTATTATTATTATTATTATTATTATTATTGATTAACGCAGCTATTGGTGATTCTTCATTGGCTCCGGGTAACAACAAGTTGCCCAGGGAAGCCAGGAAACCCCCTTCGTTTGCTTTCCACTCTTCTCTACATCTTCAGCACCTTCCTAAGAATTCATGCAGAACCCCACAATGTATTTTGTAGTTGTTCATGAAGATTTTAGTGGGTCCAGTACAACGAGGACAAATAAGCTCATATTTTCGTGCGCTTTGTTTACTAATTTTTTTAATTTTTCGTTTGCTGCAGATTACGAGGCAGTAGTGAAGTTGTCTGACGGATTCAACGGTGCAGACTTGCGGAACGTTTGCACTGAAGCAGGTTCGGCTTTTAAAAGGATTATTTTCGACCAGTCCTTGCCATGTCTTCTCCTGATGTATTGATGGGAAGGGTTTTTTGTGTGTAGCCACGGTGGCCTCATGGTTAGTGCGCTCGTCTCCGGATCGAGCGGTCCGGGTTCGAGCCCTGGCCGGGGACAGTGTGTTGTGTTCTTGGGCAAGACACTTGTCTTTACTCTCATACCCAGGTGTATGCACATTTAATGCTGGGGGTAACCCTGCAATGGACTAGCATCCAATCCAGGGGGAGTAGAAATACTCCTAGTCGCTTCATGCTACGGAACCGGGATGAGCTCCGTCCCGATGGGCCGCTTGGCTCGTATGCACACTTTTTAGAATAGGGTTTGGTTCACCGAAGGGCTTGGCATATGACCCTCTTAGATCTCCTGAACTACGTAGATGCATCTTCATTGTATTTCAGTAACTTTTCACTTAAATAGTTATGATTTTCAGATTTGATTGTGCTGCTTTTTTTCCTTCACGTTTTTCTCAGGAATGTTTGCCATTCGTGCAGAAAGAGATTACGTTATCGAAGAGGACTTCATGAAAGCTGCACGTAAAGTCTCCGATAACAAGAAGCTGGAGTCCAAGTTGGATTACAAACCAGTTTAATATGGACCAGAAATTTCTGTTGCTATTTTGTTATATCATGCAAAACAATGTATTTCCTTCAGTAAATCTTAAAAAACATACAATGGGATTAGTGCGAAGAAAAATTTCTTTGTGTGGATTTTCGAAACTGGTGAAGAGAAAAAATAATAAAGATGGGTAGAGAGGGTAGCATAAATCGCAACATAGCGCGACTTAGCGTGACCGAATTTGTAACATAGCGTGACACAATCACCTAAAATAGCGTGATCAATGGCGCATCGTTGTCATATCGAATTCCAGCTGTGTTCTGTCATATTTCAGATTTTAGGGGTCACTTTTCCAATTCTTGATGTATAAAGTCTGTAAGCTAAATGTGATTGATACAACGTAGGATGATCTTAAAATTTCTGCCGACCAATCCAGCCTTCTTCGGCTATGTTAAAGCTCTCCACTGACGTGATGACGCCATCCCTTGCACAGATTGCATGTCCAGAGAGAGGTGCTCTTCCTCAGTGGCACACGAAACTGTCAACGTACACGCCCCTCTCCTGTTAGGCACGCTCCTATGAAATGATCCATCAGTATGCAGCACCCATCCCCTCTCTACCTTGTAGTCCAAAATGGGAAAATTAAAACTAAGAACGAAAACAAGTGGTTAAGGAATTTAAAGACAAAGTGGAATCCCGAGATTTTTCGAACCTCTCGATAACTAGGCCTGCGAGAGCATTCGGGTTTTTCCGAAAAAAAAAACTAGAGGCGCAGACTACCTCCCGTAACAAAAATCAACAAGAGCAACATTGTTTTTTCTCAATATATAAAAATACAACTTTTCTCGCCATAAGTCGTTTCCTTCTCGTGTCGACTGACTAGGAATCTTAAGGAATGACCACGGTGACGCCAACTTTTTTTGCAGCTATCTCTCTCAGAACTTACTCAAGCTAAATGTGTAATGTCAGGGCTGAATTCCAAATTAAAATACGAAAAATTAGCCGCCGCCGTTGGCTGTTGACGACCACGGCTAATTTTTCGTATTTCCATTTGAAATTGAGCATTTAGCTTAAGCGCGTTTTTAGAGCCATTGGCGTACCGAACAGATATAGAAAATCGCGACTTTCGCTTGTAAAAACATAACTTCATTTTTTACTAGGCGACGCCTTGAAAAAATGAATTTATATTTTACCGTCGAATTTCTTTAATTCGCAGATCAGTTCAGTGCGTCTATCCGTCTCAGAACTTGCTCAAGCTTAATATGCAATGCCAGCGTTCAATTTCCAAAAGAAAATACGAAAATCCAGGAAATCCAAAATACCCAGAACTTGGTCATTTCTCGTGGTCGTTTTGTAGAGGACGGCTAAGAAATGTACCAAGAATTATAACGCACGTGCACAGCTATTGTTCTGCCCATTAAGCCTTTTGTTTGTTAGCGTTCTCGTTGCCGCTGCCGTCATGGTTTGCTTAAAGTCCCAGTGTCATTCTCCCCCCCCCCCCTCCTCTTATTTCTCGCGATTCGACGTTCGAAAATTCGAGGATCAACTTACTGGTACAGAAAATTAAACAGGCTTCGGTCCCGTGCCCGGGGGTCGCGTGTTGACTTAACTTTAAGGAAATGCCCCGCGAGAATGCACTTAGCGCACTTTTGAGAGGATCAATATTTTGAAGGATTACAGGAGTTACATCTCATTTAACTAAAACGATTTCCTTGAAGTCACGAACAAAAAACACCAGACGCTAATTTTTACATAATTGAAAAACAGGTTAAGCGACAGAAGGTGCATTCTGAAAGAAGATGGTCATTTTTTTTTTTACAAGTCAGTTTGTTTTCCTTAGCTCCTTTGTCAGAATACAACCTTGGTGTTTTTCTACCTTTTAAAACTATTATTCTAAATTTTCTTCGATTTGAAAGTTATTTCGTACATCAGGAAAATGACTTAAAGATATCGTGACACAAGAGTATTCAAGACTCTTGCTAAAGCAATATATTTTGTTTAAGCGACTTACGGTCGCTTCTCACATGTTGATAATTTAGACAAAACACTTGCAGAGTATTTCTTTTAAAATGGAATTAGGATCTGCGTAAGTTCTGAATGAAGTAAATGTCCATTGTGGTTCACAACCTGCCACCAAGCAATCATAAGAAAATTGTATCCGAGATTCACCTGCAGCCAATCAGCAGTGTCTATTTCAAGAGGCGATTCATTCCTTTGTCTCGCGCACGATTGGTTGATTACGGGCACGTGACTCAGTCTGTGGCCGCTGGCACGCAAAAGGCGTTCATGTTGATTTTATCCAAAGTGGAACGGTTTGCACTAAATTTGGCCTTCCTTCGGGACTAGTACAAGGGAATTTTCATTTGTGGGCCCGAAGACCGTTAAAATAAGTTTTCGTTTTGCTTTCTGTTTTTTTTTTTCCGAACATTCGGGCCGCGGAAAACGGCAAATCATGCCAGTTCGCAAGGAAGGTAGGTCGACTGTGTTCGATTTCACGCGGAGTTCTGCAAGCTGCGGTGATCACAAAACCCATGTTATTGCTATAGTGTGATGATTCTAATGAAATTCAAATATCATTCTTTCAGATGCTGGCAAAGCCCTTGAGCTGTTGGAGCGCTATTATGAAAAGTTAAACAAGCCACAAGATCGAGCGCTCCGCACTGCCATCGAAAGAGTAATACGGATATTCCAAAGTAATCTATTCCTGGCCCTTCTAGGTGAGGGTTCGGTCGATGTTTGCATTTTTGAGTGTTCTATGGAGAGAACTATTTAGTGATATCTTTAAAATAAAAATTTCAAGGTTTAATCTTGGTTTGAATTTATGTTGCCTTGACAATCTAGAATTAGCAAATGATCGGCAAGATAAAGTCGGCAGACCCTCATTGTGTAATATAATTTTGAAGTTTCGCGTTTGTAATATTTCTTCTGCCCCTTGCTGTTATGTTTTCAAACTGTACGATTTCTACTGTCATTAAACTTCAGATATACAAGAGTTCTACGAAACCACGTTGTTAGATGACACCAAAACATCCGAACAGAAGGCAGAAGAGACGGAAGAAGCCGTACAAAGGTGGGAGAACAGTTCGCCGGTAGAGTCTCCTCCACCGAGTTACGCGGATTTTGACAAGGCAAGTTCTGCCAGTTTTAATTCATACATGTTAGAATGTTCTTAATGTTGATCGTCACATATTTAGTTGACAGTTCTCAGGAAATCAGGTAATGTGTGGTTGAAATTTCCAAATATCCATTAATAACATTTGGAACTTAACTTGGTTGTCAAATACATGAACACGTACGGAATGAAATTAACAAACTTGTACGACATTTCCGCGAGTATTTAGCGCAAGGTGCAGCCGTTAAAATGACGATATGGCCTTGCGTGTATTTGGGTCCGAAATATTAGTCATGTCCTGAAGAATAGACGGTACACTGTCGTTTTAATGCTAAGATATTTCGAATTGTTGCTGTTGTTTATAAATCACAATTTACCTGCAATCAGTTTAGCTGACAACCAAGAGTAAGGCTAATTTCAGAATTTTCATAGCCTTACCAACTGGGATAATTAAGTTTTTTGTTGTCTCTGTTGTACCAACAAAACAAAGTGAACAATTCTAATTAATGAGTCCATTGCTTTTTCATAATTTTATGATCTGGAATAGTCATCAAAATTTGCTTGTGAATACCCTAAAACTATACATTTAAATTAAATGCAAATTTTCCAGCGATACGATACAGTCGTTTGTTTAAAAGATGATTATTTCGATGGTTGTGCCAGCTTACCTGTAGATAAGCCTAATTCTACAAATTATACTGTAAAAATCAATATTTTTTATACATTTTAAATTTTTTCAGATCTGTCAATGATAAGGATTTAAAATTAATATACTTTCCAAATTTAAGATATTGGCAGCATTTAGTTTGTTGTTTTTAATTTCTTGTATTGGCCTGGAATGGTGACATAAGGTGAGGTCATGCAGTACACGTGATTTTTACCAATGATGTATTTTTCTTTGCGCTGATTATTTCATGTTGACAGAGTAACAGAGTGTTTGCAAATATGACACGGGGACAATTCAAGACAACATAAGTCATGTCTCCGAGCTGTTCTTGGAAATCTCAGTATGCAAAGAAAGTTAATTTTCCAGATTGTCCCTTGGACAAACTGTAACAAGCATGACTTAATTGTTTATTAACTTAAAGTTGATAAATGTAAATAAACCACCTTAACCAGTTTGTGAAGCTAAAGCTTCAAGCATTGGCCCTTTATCAGGGCAAAGTGATAATGCGCAAATGTCAGCTTCACAAACATGCTACCACAGTTAATTTACCTTTATCAAGTTTATAAATGGCCACAGCTTCTCTTGCCCATGCACAAAACTCAACAGTTGCTTTAGAAATTAATACCTTAAATTTTGCATCTATAATGCAGTGGCCTGAAAAGTCATCTCAAGTCATTAGCCTCCTAAAATATTCTTCCTACCACAATTTGGCAGTTAAAGCTGAATTTGAAATATCAATTCAGTCTGTTATTATACACCTTTGTCTGGGATATTAATTTTCTCAAGACTTCACTCTCCCATCTTGTCTTTATTTTTTGGAGATGTTTATCATCCACCCTTTGTACAACAAGAGCCAGGTGTTTGCCTGTACTTTATGGTGTTCCTTTGTTTGATCTGTGTTAAGCAGCGATTCAATTCACTTTGGTGTTTAATATGTTCCTGTGGTCAAGCTTGCTGTGTGTTGTGGTTAGCGTAGTTCACACTAAAGATGTAACGGCATAACAGCATAAACATAAAAACATAAGAAGGACGTTATGTCGCTAAGTTTGCAGTGTGAACACATGGCCTGTGATTCACATTAGAATATCTACCCATAGTGGATGCCCAGTCTTGACTATACTGAGCATATTTTTATGACTGGCAAGAAAAAAGTATTCCAAAAAAATTTTTCTCTGGCATCCCTTTTTCTCTATTTTATTTCTTTTTTGAAATTGAAATTTAACTGCGCAAATTCCTAGTGTTTTTTATGTATCTGTTCACATATGCTTCACAATGCATATCGCTATTGTAAGGTGAATCTGGCAGCTGCTCAACCCATCTTGATCTTAGTTTGATCTGTCCCAACCATGTGAAATGCTACCATATATAAACATACAGACAACTCAACACCTCTCCTCTAGTTAATTTTATATTTGTATTCTTTTTTGTAAACAGTGTGCAATAAACTTGAATCTTGAATCTCACAACAGGAGCTTAACTATACTCGTTGCTCTTAACAGTTTGGTGGGTCCTTTAACATTCACTAACCTGAGAAAATGTATAAGACAAGGCCTGTGGCTTAACATCTCTTTCTAACTAGGTTGCAATAATCTCAGTATGTAAAGAAAGCATTATGTTTTGTTTGTTTGTTCATTAATTGTTGTTCTACTTACAGTTTTTATAAAACTTAATAGTTATTAGACCTTGGCTGGTGTTCTGGTCAGAATTTGAATGTGCCTAACAAATGAGCTAACCTGTTTAATTTATGTTCGAAAATTATTAATTGTTATTTTTGTATGCAGGGACCTGTAAATGGAGAAACGGAACCACCCTCTGTGGTAACATCAGCCATTGTTCAAAGCGTTCAACAAGAGAGCTTTCAGGTGGGTGGTCAAATTAAAATCATCATAGAGGCTAGAACACTGGGGACCCGAACATGGTATCAGCAATAACATAATCTTTTAAAATAAATGTGCTGTTAATGTACCTGTGTCCCTGTGTCTTGTTGAGTCATTTAGAAGGGATTTGAATAGAAGCAAAGGCGGTTTACTTTTATTTTCTTGTCTGCTCTGATTACGTCTGGAGTTTTCATTATCGTCAGTAAATGTTAACTTCCAGTTGAGGAGAGATTCCCTGGTTTGATAATGGCCATATGGGAGAAGAGGGAAAACTGACTGCGTTACTTATATTTTCTTCGTATTCTTTTGTCTAAGCTGAAACTCAATTTAAACAAAACATAGCTTTTTAGATTTTGTTTTTTTTGTCTTCTTTTCTAAACTTAGCCAAGTAAGCGAGGAAGAAAATTTGTATTTTGCTCACAATTTTCATCATTATTTCTATTTTAATCTAAAATTCAACTTAAAAAAATCCCTATAGACCTGTTTATACAACTAATGACTTCACAGGATTTGTGAAAATTATATTTTGAGGTTGTATGATATAGACATTGGTCATTTGAACTAATACTTTGTTGTCACTGCTAAATATCGCATTACAGAAATTTAGCCTTTCTTCAACACAACTCTAAGAATTCAAAATAGACTTCACTTCAGTAGACTTCTTGTTGCTTTTTGGCTGACTTAAAAAAAAAAGCAATCAAAGCTTTCCTTGCTGCAGACAGAAGATTATTAGTTCAGGAATTTCTGGGTATTAAGATAAGTCTATCATTCTGGTCAGTACGTTGTTAATATCATTAGTTTTATTAAGTCCACATGTTATTATTGTCTAGCTTGATAGAAATCGTGTTTCTGTACTCAGGAATGTGTTCAAATTCAAATGTTCAAAGCTAATTATAGTCAGCTGAAGATTTTATCACAAGTATAAAAACTTAATTCAATTCTAGGGTTTTCTTTATTACCTGTTTGAGCTAAATTTCTCTCATGTACTGTTGTTCACTCTTCTATTGGTAACATTACAACAAAATTGAAGTTCAAATGACAGATTTTTCAGTGTAAATCTTAATTCAAATTTTTTTATTTTTAATGTTGACATCTAGATTGGTCTTGAGACCCAAATCAATACTGAACTGAAAAGCATTAATCTCTGGCTCAGAGCTAACAAGTTAAGCCTCAGTGTCGCTAAAACTGAGTTCATGGTCATTAGCTCGCCTCAACAATTGCAGTTTTAAAATGACAAGACAATAAATGTTAATGTAGACGGCGTCAAAATAGACCAAACAAGTCATAGCAAAGCTCTCGGACTAAACATAGATGAAAACCTATCCTTGAAGGAACACATAACACGCAATTTCGAAAAAAGTTGCTTCCAGTATCGGTGCACTTAAGCAAGTCAGATCTTTTATCTCTGTGCACACTGCTATTAAATTATACAAAGGTCTTATTGAACCACATTTTGATTACTGCAATGTTGTCTGGGATGGCTTGTCTCGACAACTGATTGAGCAACTTCAAAAACTGCAGTATCGCGCTGACAGAGAAATTACTGAATCAAGTTATGATACAAACTCTAGCTATCTTCTCAACTTGTTCAGTAGGAATAACTTATGAGTTAGAAGGGCAAAGCACAAGGCAAATTTAATGTACAAATGCATTAATAAGCTCGCCCCAGATTATCTTTGTAATATGTTCACTCCGAGAACTTGTCCTTTGATTTTCGCTATGCAAGACAAAAATTGTACAAGTTTACTGAAGTGTAGCTTCTCTATGGAACAATCTTCCAGAGGAGCTTTACACTACAAAATATCTATACAACTTCAAGAAATGTGTAAACCAGTAAATAAAAAATGTTACATATGATGTATTTCTTTTTTCTATTATTGTTATACTGATATACCGTGTATTTAAATAAAGTTTTCATTCATTCATTCAATGTTAAAAGGTTGATTTTTGTTCCCAATCTCAAAATATCAATTCCTCAAGTACACTTTGTATACACTTCTTTTGATATAAGTTAAGAGAATGTATTGATACATCAAGCTGATGTTTTCAAGATGATGGTTTCCTTTATTCTCATCACCTGTCAGTACGACAGTGTATCAATAATTTAAGAGGAAATTGTGTGTTAATCATTCTTGGGTTACAGGTCAAGGAGAACAGGAAAAGGTGTTACCTAACAGAACTTCAAGGGTTTCCACATTGATAAACATATTACTTTGTTCTACTGGACAGTGCTGTTGTTCAATAAGTGAAGGGTGTTTTACAGTAGTTTTACTTTTCAAGTTCTTCTATATAATTTATGCTATAAGTCAGTTCTAAAAATAAAGTTATATAACGAAGTATTTTTGTTTGCATATCAAGTCTGAGTTTAATTTTATGTGTGTAGTCAAGCGTGAGATTTCTATTCAGTGTTAAAGAAAGGGCTGTGGTTTTGATTGCATGATGTTTTGACATAAGCTGCTTATTAGTATGCATAGTTATAGCTAATTATTGAAGCTCAAAGTCTCACATTTCGGCAGATTCCGCATGCTCACCTTGTGAATTTGTGGCAAATTTGTTCTAATCATCAATTGGGAGATGTTGAATGAGAACAAATCCTAACCCTCACTTGTTAAGAGGGTGGCTTTTAACACAAGAATGAAAAACTTATTGAAAGCATGTACAAGTTTCAGTGGGGTGCGAATTCACTAGACTGTATCTTTTTCTCAACTCGTTATATCCTAAAGTTATTCAGTGTACATGTTCTTTTAGCACTAACATGTTTGTGTTATTTTATCTCTAAACAGAGCAAGACAACAACAGAAACTTCACATGTTGATGGAGTTGTGGTGAGTGTTAACATTAGGCAAAAACAAGCATTTTAACAGTTCTTGAATGATGACATAATCACAGTCCTCTAAGAGCATTTGAATCTAAGCAGAATATACAGTTAGCAGATTTAAGAGTTTGACATTTACACTGAAGTCCTTAGCAGCACTCAGATAATTGTACTAGGCGGTAAAGTACTGTTTAATCATTTGACATTTTTGTTAGCAAAATGTACAACTGACGAAGAAGTGAGGGAGTGTTTGTGGTTGTTATCTATGCTAATTCAAACCACAAGTTTTCTTTGATTATTAAAAACCTAAAGAGACTATGAATCCATGATTTTAGTAAACCTTAAATTTATGTATTGGAATAAATTTCTTCAAGGGCACATTGTTAGTCTATTTGTCATTCACTGAAATAGTTAATTAATCATATATGACTGTTGTTGTGGCTTGCACTTGAGTGTATCACATGGTTTCAGAAACCCTCTGTCCACAGATGAAGTGAAAACATTTTCAACAAAAATAGAAAGAGAGCCATCAAAGCTCAACGAGGCTCAACATTACATGTTTTAACAAAGACTGAGGTTATTTCTGAAGGCTTTGTATATGTCTTAACTAGAGGTCAAATTTAAGGCATCAAACTATTGTGTGAGAGATTTTCTTTCTTGTTTGGGTTTTTCCAACCTTGAAACGTGGCATCTTTGAGTCAGCTGATAGCACATACATGCAAATTATAAGATTCGATAAAAGATATATAAAAAAGAGTTGACACTGGCTAAAATATTGTGATGGACGTTTCGGCAACTGCTGTTGCCTTCTTCAGCAAAAATGCAAATATCTAACGGCGTCCTGATGGTATATAATGTGTGTTGAAATTAAATCGCACCTAGAAAGAATATTTTAAAATTTTTTTTTTTTTTTTTTTATTTTTTTTTTTTTTTTAACAAAAGTCTCTAGAGTATTCTTAATTACTTCTACACATCCTTTATGTTATTGTAAACGTTTGGAAGCGCTATGTGTTCGTTTATAGCGTTCGTGTCTCGTACGGAATGCCAAGCCTCAAGAACAAGTCTTTGCCGCCATGCCGATGACCTGTCAACAATTTCGACGCTCGCCAAATCTATTTGGTGATTGTGGCGCATGTGGTGTTTGGCCAACAAAGAGTTTTCATCTAATTTTGCTATGGCCTTTGCGTGTTCTTTGACGCGTGTTTTTAACGCGCGCGATGTCTGACCGATGTAAACACAATCACAATCTTTACATTTGATTTTGTACACGATTCCTCTGGACGCCTCTTTCTCGATCTTGTCTTTCGGTTTTTTAAGTATGTTAGAGATTGTACGAATAGGTTTATGAGCGACCTTGATGTTGAAGCCTCGAAGAACTTTGGCGATTCTCTCGGAGAAACCTTTGGCGTAGGGCAAAATAACCATGCCGCGATGGTCGGTGTCATTCACTTCTTGATGTCTATTTAGCTGGCGGCCATTGTGAATGAAATTGGCAGGATAGTTATTAGCGGTGAGGGCTTCCGCTACTCGCTTAGTTTCTCGTAATGCTTCTTCCTCGGTGGATGGAATATTCTTTGCGCGATCCATGAGGGTGCGTACGACCGAGCGTTTATGCTGGGGATGGTGGTGTGATTTGAAATCAAGGTAGCGGTCGGTGTGGGTAGCTTTCCTGTAAACAGACACGGTGATCGAGCCATCGTCATGTCTAGTTGTTTTTGTGTCAAGGAAGGCGATGGAACCTTCTGATTCTATCTCGATGGTAAATTTGATGTTGGTATTGATAGAATTGAGATGTGAGTGGAATTCATCCACATGTTCCCTTTTTACGCACACATGGCTGTCATCTACGTATCTGAACCACCATTTGGGAGGGTTTGGAGCCGATAAGAGGGCCTTTTCTTCGACGTGTTCCATGACGAGATTGGCTAAGATGGCGCTGACTGGAGATCCCATCGGGCAACCGAAAATTTGTTTGTAATGGTCACCTTGGAACACAAAGAAATTGTTGTCGAGGACGAACTGTAGAAGAGCGATGACATTTTGGATGGATAAGTTTGTTCTCTCTGGTAGTGATTGATCAAGGTCCAGTCTCTCTTTAACAACTTCTATGGCTAGAAAGGTAGGAATGCAAGTAAACAGTGACACGACGTCAAAGGATACTAAGATTTCGTCGGGATCCACTGACATAAAGCGGATCTTTTCAACGAAAGATGCACTGTTCTTTACTGTGTATTTATTGTTCTGAAGTGGTGACAAGATGTTGGCGAGGTATTTGGATAATTCATATGTGGGAGAACCAATGGCACTCATAATTGGTCTTAGTGGGACGTTGTCCTTGTGGATTTTGGGAAGGCCATAAAATGATGCCGGTGTAGAGTCGGTGCTATGAAGTTTATAGTAGAGCTTCGGTTCCAACTGTTTTTTGTCACTGTCATGTGGGGCTGACTGATCTTTAATCTGTAGAAGAAGTTTATTGAGGGATTTTTCGGTGCTCGATGTTGGGTTCCTTCTTTTGTCTGTTATCTTCTGGTAAGTTTTATCATCGTTTAGAAGGTTGTTTATTTTCTCGGTGTAGTCGTTGGTATTCATCACGACTACAGCTCGGCCCTTATCAGCTGGTAAAATTGTAACAGACTTGTCTTTGGCAAGCTCTCTAAGCGCTTTCTCCTCTTCACTAGTGATGTTTTTTCGTGGAGGAGGGCGCCAACTGTTTATAGCAGAGGTGACTGAAGCTCTGATAAGGTCTTTTTCGGCGTCAGGAAGCTGATTCATGCCAGATTCAATCGAGGAAACAATTTGAGGCACTGGCAAACTCTGCGGAGTGATAGCAAAATTATATATTAGACGAAGCATAAATTTTGGGTTGGATCTTTTTTGGCTTGGCATTATATGTTAAAAATAATGTGATGTGGACATGATGAAAGATTTGGGTCACTGAAATAGTTACTGCTTTTTTTAGGTACTTATATATTTTTTTATTTGCCTGCTGATCAAGAATGCTAAAGCAGG
>OZ026599.1:36864836-36884836 GCA_964020085.1 Micromussa lordhowensis | reverse complement strand
TACCCGTCGACTTTCAACAGAATACCCGTTGGAGCTCTGGCGGGGTGCTGGGTCCTATTGAAAGGACTGGGAGTTGTAGCAGTTAGTTGGGAAAAAAGAAGTCAGTCACTCGGTCAGTCAGTCGTTCACTGGGTCATAAACTATTTTTCGGTGGTAATTCCACTGACCAGGGTTTTTTGCAAGAGGGGCAACATTTACCCAAATATTGTGAACAAAATGGCTGCCAAAGAGATGAAACAAGTGCGATGAACTGATCGTTTGTGTCTGGCGTCGAACAATTGCTCCCAAATTAAAGACTATATGGTATACAACAAAGATGGTTGTACATATCAGCCTCTGTCAACCTTCTTTCTAGGACAATAAGACAAGAAGTCAAATTTAACATAGGACCTCATGCAAAACGGTTAACCATCCAATAAGGAAGCTGTAATTAAAAAATGCTAATGTTCATTTCATGACAGGTCCACCTCCCCCGCCATCCCCTCCCAGGGACGAGAAACCAACACAACCCTCTCCACCCGTACAAGAGGAATTCGCGCCAACTGAACAAACAAATAGTTTGCCGAGAAAACCACAAGCGCCTGCAGTACCAGAGGATGATGGCTTTACGAGGTTAGAAGACAAACAGTCTGTCACTCAAAATCTAAGGCATCGTACTCACTACGCTGGAGGAATTTGAAAACGGAGATTTCACTCTGAAAACGCGTCAAATGTTTTCTGTCCACACTACACCGGAGAAATTTAAAAACGCAGCAATCACTGGTCATTTTGGATTTGTGTTTGAGGAAAACTCAGTCTGGGAAATCACATGATTATGGCGAGGTCACCGTTTTCGAAAAGTTCCGTTTTCAAAATGTGTTCTGTCCACACGAAAATAAAAAGCCGATGTGTTCAAATTCCACCGGTTTAAAGATTAGTTTGGACGGTAGACCTGACCGTATAATTCATGTTGCGTTTTCAAATTTCTCAGGCGCAGTGCGGACGCTGCCTAGCTAATTTCAGTAACATTCTGTAACTGATGGGTTTGTCTTCATTTCTCCACAGGGAACCCAGGAAGGTGGTCTTGAACAAGGGACCCACAGGCCTCGGGTTCAACATTGTTGGAGGCGAGGACGGTGAAGGAATTTTTATTTCTTTCATTCTGGCTGGAGGCGTGGCTGATCTGAGTGGAGAACTAAGAAGAGGCGATCAGATTCTATCGGTGAGATTTATGTTAGCCAAGCATCCTTGATCACCAATATGGCTGCCGTGTGGTGTTCAATGAAACAATGAAATGACCATTCCTGTGGGTGAACTCCTTTCTTATGTAAAAAACCGTCCTTTTATTCCAATAGATTTGCATGGGTGCTGGTCACGTGTCTAAACGTTCTTTGAAAGAATCTTTGCTGACGTCATTGTTCACATTTTTACTCATCAACATACGACTGCGCAGAGAAGTCATCACGCTAGACACGAATTGACTACAAACATTTGAAGAACTTGTTTTGGCTTTTTGGGTGTAATATTCGAAGAGAAATTGGCTTTCAAAAACTGCAAAATGTCTGTGTGGTAAAAGCGCTAATGAGCTCGTACATTCTTTGCAACATGTTGTGTTTTTAAACCCGCGACGCACAAAAAGTTTCAATACATGGGGCTCAAATTCCTTGGGGCAGTTAATCGTTGTGTGCCCTTTCAATATCAGAAACTGTATCGCTTATGCTATTGAGACAAATATTGTAAACAAAGATTCTCTTATAGGCGGGAAGCCAAAATGATATTACAATGTACTGCATTGGTCGCTTTTTGTACTTGGTTAAAACTCTCCTGCATCACGCTTGTCATGTGCTTATAAGCGCGCGTTTTTAATACATAAAATCAACGACTTATTCGAAGCCAGAGGCGGGAACTGGAAACGTTGGTCTGTACCTCAAGGTAGCACTGAAACTGAGTGTAAACCAAACCATTTATGAATGTTGTGCCGCACTAAGAACACAAATGGTGACACAGAGAATTAACTCTGAAGTGTAAATTTAAGTGCTAAGTAAACCCGTGAATAACCTACTGGGCGTTAGCCCTAGTAAAGGGAATCAGGCAACCACACGAGGTAAAGAAAAAATATTTTGACCTCGGTGGGAATCGAACGCACGACCTCCGGATTAGATCTACCGTTACTCTGCCGACTGAGCTACGAGGTCGGACAGAGAAAGTCGGGGACGATTTAGATGGTGAATCGCGGCGAAGAGAAAGTAAGGGTACATATGAATGTTGTGCCGCGTAGCACTTAGAACACAAATGATGACACAGAGAATTAACTCTGAAGTGTAAATTTAAGTGCTAAATAAACCCGTGAATAACCCACTGGGCGTTAGCCCTAGTAAAGGGAATCAGGGAACCACACGAGGTAAAGAAAAAATCTTTTGACCTCGGTGGGAATCGAACCCACGACCTCCGGATTAGATCTACCGTTACTCTGCCGACTGAGCTACGAGGTCGGACAGAGAAAGTCGGGGACGATTTAGGTGGTGAATCGCGGCGAAGAGAAAGTAAGGGTACATATGAATGTTGTGCTACGCCGCGCAACATTCATATGTACCCTTACTTTCTCTTTCCCTTCGCTTTCTGCGGAGTACACGCCTTTTACATCTGCTGTGGTCTTGACCGGAACTGTCGAGTACTGCATTATTACCGGATGCGACATACAATGAGTACATTAGTAGTGATCTTTTGTTGATTGACATTTTGAAATCGAATAAGTAAGACGACGCGGTTGTTGTGCGAGACCCCTTTTTGGAGAGATCGGTTCGAAGAATGTAATAGCGAATTGTTAGAGAATAAATGTGGAATTATACGAGCAGCGAGTATTGAATGTACCTTACACATTCGGTACAGTCTACTGCGGCTGTGATTACTTTGATCCAATCAGGGCAAAGGTGGTTTTGTCTCGGCCAATCAGGTGAAGAGCTAAAGGAATCCTTCCCGCGCTTTTTCTCGCGTTCACTTCTTTTTTTCACGTATTTGCGTTTGTGATTATACTGGTTTTATTTGCTTCATTCGCTCTCAATATTCGTTTGATTGTAATTCAATATCGTTGGTCAGGAAGACTTGTGTCCGCTTTAGGGTAACCTGGGTTGGGCAACTATTTTTTTCTATTTTGGCATGGGTGCTACCAACTTGTTTAATAAATGTAAACGACGAACAAATATTGCTGTGCTGAACAAACATTTTCTTAAAGATGAAACAGCAATATACACTAATGACATTGGTAATACACCAAGCATTATTTTTTTCACTCTTTACGTCTTTATCTTTGTAAAAGGGCGGTTTTCAACGTTTCAATCTTAAAACCATTTTGCTACAAATTGCACTCCTCTCCAAAACTTCTCATTAATTGGACATTTGAGAAAATCACAGCGGTTATGTAGATGCGATTTTCAAGTGCAAAGAAAAGGATATTGTGTCACTTATTTAGTTTTTTCGCAATCTGCCCATCCTATCCTCATCAAAATTCAGTAATAAGTACTAATATTTCACGATTTTCAATTAAAATTTAAATCTGGACGCACTTAAATCATTCTGTCTAATTGCTGGTGTGAAAGAGTTGCTACCTTGCTGACGACTCGGGTGATGAATTATAAATAGCGAAACCAGATATATCAACAATAAATCTTAATTTTGCAAATAGCACTTCTGGAAGATGACTCATTCGAGTTCTATTCATAAAATTCGGCAGAGGTGAATTGAACTTAGGTTTGAGCATTTTAACATTCTGAGAATAGGCTAGAATACCAAACTAGTGAAAAACGGCTTTCAGTGTGTTTCTTTTCCTGTTTTCATTCATGTTATATATTTTTCTCCTTCTTTAGGTGAATGATACGGATTTGGAAGAGGCGACACACGAGAAAGCAGCAGCTGCGTTGAAAGGCGCCGGTAACACGGTGGCGATTTTAGCGCAGTATAAACCAGAAGGTGAGCCAAACCTTGTAATGTTTCAATTTTAAAACGTCTTCTAGATTTTATCAAGGTTTTTTAATTTACCCTTCGACCGAATTAAAGCACTAGATAAATTGAATTCTAGAGTCTCTAAAAAAGACGACGCAACCGCTTCGCCGACTATCGAGTTTTTCTTTTCTTTTTTTATTTATACTCCTGAGATGGTTTGTAAAAATGAATTTTATTAATGTAAAAATTAAATAGATTTTTTCGCCCTTAGATTATCAGATATACCGTCTATACAAGTTTTTACGCCTCTCGGAAATGTAGATATGTAGTTTCCAATCGTAATATTGGTCGGGTTTTCACTTTAATACCTTCTTCTATCTTCGACATGACTCCAGAATACGATTCAACATTGATCGAAACTCGACAGAAGTCGGAAATCTAATTTCATGCTTTAGCCGCCGATTCAGCTGGTGTTATACCATTCGTGTATATTTGATTTGTTTCAAGTCGACTTCCTGCAGAAATGTTTATAAATATCGCGCATGGTGTTCGTAATTTAGCCCATGAAGGTGTTGGCGGATGTTATTCGCAAATAGTTTATTTTATTTTTGTGAGATCGGTTTATTTTTAGAGGGGTTTATATAATTTTTTCATTAATGTTTGTGCGATGTTGTGGTTTTTTTTTTAACGAAACGAAAACCTATATTATAAGAGTTTACGTGTAGTTACCGCTTGTTTTCCGAATTATTGTATTGGTTTTCAGTGGTTTATTTCTTAAAGCGAAACACGGATTTCATTTACGAGAAAAAAAGATATCGTTGAAAATATAAATAAATTATTCCGCTTGCTTCCAGAATTGATTAGGCGGTGTTGATTTATTTTATCCCAGGCGTCAAAAATCGACCAGATGTTTAAAAAAGACAAAAATATTCTTGATGTCTGCACGTTGTGGTAAATTTCCGTACTTGCATATTTGAATATTTGTGCTTTTTTACGACCCTTATCAACTTTTCTCATTTCCCATTCGACAGAGCGGTGAAATATCTTAATTGCCGAAATCATGTCACTCAAATGCTTACTAAAATAATTCTCTGAAGTGTATATAATTTAAATGTTGAATATTCCGTCTGCTATTAGTAGCGTGTGTATAAAAGGAAAGCAATTAATCAAGTTGGCGTTTTTGGAGGACGTAAATTTTTCATTTTGCGGAACATTTGAGTATGTTTTTCCGGTCATGTTGTGGCAATGCGAAAAAAGAGGCGCCATTTTAAACAGTGGATTTATGTACACGATGAATATTTTTACTTGGGATCAATGTGTTTTGTTTTGATTCAGTTGGAGCATTTTGCGGTCTGTTGAGAATTGACAAACAATAGTGCACAGGATACCCAGCACAAATGCGGCTTGACGCTCCATTAAATATGAATACAAGAAAGCGATTCGATTTTCGCTCAAGCTGAAGGTGACTGGTTGCATTCGTCTGTCATCACGGGAAGTCCAAGTGGATAACTACTGAAATCGAAAGCGGAATTGCCGTCGTTTAATCTAGTTGGACAGTTCCTACGCGACGTAACAATATTGGATTGTAAATTAGCCGACGGGTTAAAAGTTCGACGCGCTGATTGCCAAACGAATATTGCGTTACATTTGGTAATCTTCTTGCCCGTTTATCGTCGTAGATCTTATTTTAGAGTATTAGTGGGTATTCCAGGCGGTGGTTAATTGATGAACCAGTCTACATTATGTGTAGATGTATGTAAAGAGCGAGTAATCTAAACAATTTGCATATCGTAGAGAGCACATCGCTCTTGTCGAGTTATTTTGTCTGCCTATGCGAGTGTGCGGTGGTCATCTCTTCGTGTAGTTATCTTAATCTCGTTGTATTTCTGTCTTCTTCGTATAGAATACAACCAGTTTGAAGCGAAAATTCACGATATTCGTGAAAAGATGATGACCAGTGGTAGCCCAGGGACTCTTCGCACCTCTGTCAAGCGACAGCTTTATGTTAGGTAAGTAACAAGCGTAAATATTTGAACTCCTCGTTTTTGAATAGCACGCCTCGCGGAAATCATCATTCTGATTTCTGTCTCTTGCCTCGTGGTGTTTATTTTACTCGACGTATTTCACCAAGTTACCCTGATCTTTCTGCTTTCGAGTAGAGTGCGTGAGAATTTTTAGGTACGCCAGGTTATTTATAAGCGAGTGGTTTTGCCGAGTTTGTATTACAAATCACCATATGAGGCTTGTCGAGCGTTGCTTCCATGAAACCACACGCAATGATGTGACGGTCATCAGAAGTCACTGGCATTCTTGAAATATTCGTCATTTTCTCCTGAAATCGATCCAAGCGATATTGTGTTGTTAGTTTCTACACCTATTTTTAAGAACCAAACTGTCTAAAGAGTTTTCGCTGGCAAATTATTTGGTTTTATCTGGGTTAAAGTGAACCCCTCTCTTGAGAGTCGAGTGTACAAAGCAGTTGATGCTCCGGAGGGTTTGAAGGAAAGGTGTGTTTGTGATTTGTACATTCTTGCGTGACTTTCCCCAAAACAGCCCTCCTGTTGCGTTATTTATTTAGCATTCGAAAGACGTTGATGTTTCTAATATCCCCCCTGCTATGTTTTAATCAGAACATGTGTCAAATACACTTGAAAATTACTAGAAGCGCGCTAGGATCAAGCGAAGATTCCATCGGTAGTGAGTTATTTGCGTTTCTGCCGAAAGTGCTTTCTTCTCGTCGACTATTTCCGGCCATTTATAGAACGAAGTGTCTTTAGTTTACCAAGGAACAAATTTACGTATGCAAGTGATAAAGATACAATTTCTTTCTTGGTTCTATTACTTGCCGTTTTTGCTGTGTTTTGGCTATTTTCGCCTTTTAGAGGAAGGAAGAATTTTAATACGGTTTAGTTAAAAACATATAATAGTATTGTATTTACAAATTTTCAACGCCCAAATTACATTCTTCAAAATCCCATCCTCGGGTTTGTTCTTTTTTTTTTTTAATTTTTATTATTTTTTTCCTTTTTTTTTTATTTTATTGAACACTTCTCAGTCTCGACACTATACTCAATACTACACTATTTACATTACTTACAAAGAGATGTACTACAGATGTAAGCCTGCATTCTATATATTACATTTTATATTTATATTATGGTAGGAATTATCATTATGTTTTATAAAAACTAACACTAATATTGAATGTTAACATTACCGGGTTTATTCTTATTCTTAAAATTTCGCAGATTTCAGCCAAGATATTCTTGTAAAATATACTCTTACAAATAAGAGTGTGCCATTGCTATTAATTTATTCACAATAGCAGCTCTATATTCAAGCGTTCTGTCGGTAGAATTTCAAGTTTGGAAAAGAAAGTCTTAAGGTTAACTAGTTTTAAGCTCAAAATCTGGCAGTGTTTACAAGATTAGAAGTATTATCCCATCTTGTTTTCGACTGCTAACAAAGCAGTCTTTGATTGATGGGAAAAAACGCTTTTGACACCTTAAATGCTCTCTGCCCACCACTGACGAATAAACAGTTTATCAGTTGACCTTTGTTTGAATTTGTCGGTATTTGAGTGGAATTTCCCCAAAATATTTATCACTGAAAAGGGATAACAGTTGAACAACAAGTTCTTCAATGTAGTGTCGTTTGTGTGTTTTTTTAGTTCGCCACACGCTGGGAAAATAATATTAGGCTTTTGTTGTCTCGTTTGAATGAAACCCTTCACATTTGTTGTGGTTTTATGGCTCGATGCCCTCGCATTCCCTAGATGCTCAAAGAGCGTCTGCTCGGACTTCGTACCGCAATATCAACTCGTACTTACAAGCAAGCCTATTGAACACAATAAAAACAAATAAAAGAATCGGGTTATTTTAAAGATGATTTCCAGTCCGTACTGCGCAGTCTCAGCACCCTAATGTTTATAAACCTTGTTAGTTCCACTCGATGGAATGCGAATCGTTGTTATTTGTTACGAACCACATACCTTATCTTTGAGGCCTTTTAAATTCCTTTTCCGACAGCTTCATTGCGCGAAGTTGTTTAATCAAGTGATATGAGAAAGAACGAAGCACAATGCTTCGACCGCTTCGCATCCATAATGGCGGTTGTTTTGAAACTTTGAATTTACTTCATGTAAGTAGTTGCATGAAGTAAAATGTAATTTAATTAATTAAGAAGGTTGCAAAATGTTTACATTTTGTGATGTCTTACATGAAACAAAACGAAAAAACGCAATCAAACTCTCGAGAGTGCGCAGTACGGACTGGAAATCATCTTTAACACAAGAGTTACGCTTAGATATCTACTATTCAAGTTGCTTCGTTGACTATCATCTTTATAATTTTCATGTTGTTTGTCTCAACTTCGAAGTTCTGCTTTTTTCAACATTTAAGGTGTGTGTGGGTGGAGAACAGTGTTATGATGTGATAAACTATCTTTTAAGAAAGGTCGTATAACTTGCTGTCTGTGGTCTATATACCCTGTTTCCGGGTCATCCGACTGCCATGTTGAATATCCATTTCCGTGAGTGGATGCCGCCCTCTTTTTGAACAACTTGTTTACATAGCAGCTTAGGCCCTGTCTAAACTACGCCGGAGAAATGTGAAAACGGTGTTTTCATTCTGAAAACGCAGCAATCACCAGTCATTTTAGAGTTGTGCTTGAGGAAAACTCGGGCGGGGAAAATCACATTATTATCGTGTGTCGCCGTTTTCGAAATGCTCCGTTTGCAAAGCGTTTTCCGTCCACACTAAAACGCAAAGACGGCGGTTTCAAATTTCTCTGGCTTAGTGTGGACGGGGTCTTAGAACGGTTTGCACTTGAGTGTCGAAAAGTAATTGGGTTTTGTATTACTGCGCAACACGGTTGGCTTAAAAAAGTCGCGCCATTTTTTCATCCAATCAGAAGTGAAACCAAAGTCACTCGCGCTCGTTTTCCCGCCCTTTGCGTCAGCTACGTGTAATTCGAGTTTTGATTGGTTCCCTGGATTGTCTGTGTCCGTTGTGATTGGCTAGAGTGATTGCATTGGTGTAATTTTTACGATACTCAATTGAAATTGCCCTAAATCATGAACTGAGTTAAACGGCAAGTTATATTCCCACAAAACATCTTATGTGCGTACGGCGCCGTTCTTGTCGTAGGAGATATGAACTAAACGTATGTTTTTGTTCCGGCAGGGCTCTGTTTGAGTACGACAAAACCAAGGACAGCGGCCTCCCCAGCCAGGGTCTTAGTTTCAAATATGGCGATATTCTTCACGTGACCAATGCCAGTGATGACGAGTGGTGGCAGGCTAGACGACTGAATGCTATGGGGGAGGAGGAAGGGAGAGGTGTCATTCCCAGTAAGAGAAGGCAAGTACATTAACTTGACATAAAAAAAGTCTGCATACGGGCCAAGTGGCCCATCAGGCCGGTGCTTATCCCGGCTCCTGTAACATGAAGCGACTAGGAATATTTCTACTCTCCCCTGGACGGGATGGTAGTCCATCACAGGGCTACCCTCAGCATTAAATTCGCCGGTACCCATTTATACACCTGGGTGGAGAAAGTTACTGAGAGAGTACGGTGTCTTACCCAAGAACACAACACACATGTCCCAGGCCAGGACTCGAACAAAGACCGCTCAAACCGGAGACAAGCGCACTAACCACGAGGCCACCTTGTCTCCACAATAACTTGACAAAGTCAATTGATGTTGTTCCGAATTTGTTCTGAAATCCGATGCAAAGGATTTCCGTCAAATCTGCAGATTTAGAAAAATCTAGTGTATATATAAATGTTTTTTTGGGAAGTCTGACGTCGGATCTTCAGAGTCCCATTTTGCCTGAAATTTTGTCCCGAAAATTGGCTTGGGCCTTGTACAGACAAGTGGTGGCCCGCGCATGGTGAAGTGCTTCGGTAGGGAAACCCAGAGCCTGCTTTGGCTGACAGTTCAAAACCATCCTTTCTGTTTCTAGACCGTTGATAACATACTTCCTCGCTAGAGCTAGCTTCAGTAATAAAGTAAAATATGCTTTATATATCTTGCAGAGTCGAGAGAAGAGAAAAATCAAGAATGAAGACAGTGAAATTTTCAAGAAATAGCGAGGACAACAAAACTAAGGTAAATACTTTTACAAGACCCTTGTCCGTGTGTGTTTTTATGTTACTGCCATAACTAAGGTTGGCTGGTAACGAAGGACTGAAAAAGTACGTTTCAAAAGAACTCTGAAAATTATAGCTGGCTTGCTTCTCTCCAAGCCTGATTTTCTGTGGCCAGATTACGAAACGTTTTAGTGCCCTTCGGCTTTTGACAGACAAAGCGGCCTAAAATTGCTTTTTCGCGGCCCCAACAGCCAGGTATACTTTCCACAGTCCGATCTCCCTTCGTTTTTGACTAAACCATCTTCATTTTTTGAGGCTTCATAATTACTTCGAGTTCTGTTTATAGTCCAGCCTCCACTAACAGCCCTCTCTCTTCAACGGACACTTTTTTTCCCCGGTGGACAGTCCTTACATTCACTCTTACTTTAACCTCTCTACAACGGCCACCCTCACATAACGCCGCAACGGCCACTAAAATGCGTCCTGAAACTGGCCAAAATAACTTCATGACAACAACCAGTTAACCAGTGACTAACGAACGGTACATACAACACTCCAGTTTTTATTTTAAAAGGTTACGAGACCTGCTCTGTAACCCGCTTCGTTAGTCTGTTTATGTTTAGGCTCCGTTTTATTGTTACATTTTGATTGCACGGGTATATTACGAACCTCACAATGTGACCAGCTCCCAGATGGCTTGATAGCTCAGTTGGTAGAGCACTGCACCGGTATCGCAGAGGTCATGGGTTCGAATCCCGTTGAGGCCTGAATTTGTGTGTATAACTGCGATTATCAACCATGTCTTCATATATTTTGATTGTCTTACGTACAGGTTGTGTTAAAATAGGCAATTTTTGGTTAAAAAAAAGCAGGTGTCGTATTACACCCCTTCCTTCCCACAACGGCCACCTCTCTACAACGGACATTTTCCTTTGTCTCTAAGGTGACCGTTGTGGAGAGGTTCGTCTACATGTTTATTTGTTTTTTTTTCCTTGTCCTTTGCAGACTTCATTCAACGAAGGCTCGGGAGCCGGCCGCAAGCGTAGTTTCAAGTTTTCCAAGAAACTGCCATTCTTTAAGAAAGAATCCGAGAACGAGACGACAAGCGATGTAGAACCAAGCTACACATCAAACGCCAGCGATAGTGAAAGCAGTTACAGCGCACGAGCAGAGGATAACATTCTGTCGTACGAGGCTGTGGTACAGCACGAGTTACAGTACACCAGACCTGTCATTGTACTGGGACCGCTTAAGGACAGGATTAATGATGACCTCATCTCTGAATTCCCAGATAAATTTGGCAGCTGTGTACCCCGTATGTACCTATGGTTTTGTTTGTTTGTTTCCTTTTTTTGTTATTGTTGTCACGTTGGTTATCAAGAGTTACTTAATTTTTATGAGAAACTGGCTAGCAAAAAATGCCTTCATGGCCTTTACCGTAGTAAACAAAGTGCGTGGGTGTTTTGCTGATAGGCCATTTTCGATATATAAAATTCTAACGTGGCTCCGAGGCTTAGGGGAGTAAAACAAAAGAAATCACATCGAGGTCGAGGGATATATAATCAATGTATTTTGTTAGATTCCCCTAAGCCTCGGAGCCAAGTTTGAATTTTAATATATCGAAATTGGCCTGTTGACTTACACCCCACCCACCCTTTTTCTCCTGGCATCCAAGTCCCGTTGTTTTTGACAAGGTAACTTTCCCTCTATTTTCACTCTTACTACAGTTAGAAGGGTAATGTCACGACCAAAATAGCGACTAGTTACGCCTAAGGGCCTGTTTACATGGAGGAACGGTGCACAAGGTAGCCCGTCCACATGTGGCACCCTGTCTACTTGCCCGGGGCACCCGGCTAGGCGCCGCGGGATAGCTTTTTACCATGTAAACGGTTCGTACCGGGCTATCCCGGCTAGCCGAGGTGTGATAAACCGCGAAAACATGGCGGCGCGAGGTGAATTTTTTCGTAGTTACCATTTGCCATTGTTATCTGCCGAACAGAATGAGAGTCCTACACACTGAAAAGAGGCTGCTAAAATTAAACTTGCCGCAAAAAAGTTTCTTTGGTCGGCCATTTTGTTTGTTGTGCTTAGCAAAAAGACGCGGCCCACTCACTGTCCCGGTTAGGTAAGTTGCATGTAAAGGCGGGCTATGTGTCAACCCTTCCAGCCGGTTAGCCGGGGCACCCGCCCTCCATGTAAACAGGCCCTTAGACAAACTGTAATTGGAAGCTTCATCTTTAAAAACCCGGTCAGATAATTGAACAGAATTTTTCCTCGTCATAATCGAGTCACGCTTTGCTTTCCGTGACAGATACGACACGTGAGAGGAGAGACTACGAGGTGGATGGGCGTGACTACCATTTCGTGACATCACGTGAGGAGATGGAGCGATCAATTCAGAACCACATGTTTATCGAAGCGGGTCAATATAACGAGAATCTTTATGGAACCAGTGTGCAATCAGTAAAAGAAGTCGCCGAAAAGGTAACAGGGTCTTCTAGTTGTTTGTTTGTGTGGCATGTTAACAGTCGATTAGATAGGTTACCTCCCTCACCGTCTCACTTTTCTTTCTTTACTTAACCTTCTATGATGACTCAGAATGCGATATTTCTTTGAAGGGATCAGAAACGCAGTGTTCATTGCGCAGCTTTGTCTATAAAACAAAACTTCACCTGAGAATCAGGCCTTTCCAAGGGGATACTTAGGCTAAACGAAACTTGAAGTGTCATCTCTCTAACTTATTGCGTTTTCTAAATCTTTTCTTTAGAGTAAGCATTGTATCTTGGATGTGAGTGGTTACGCTATCAAGCGTCTTCAAGTAGCCACGTTGTATCCTATCGCGATCTTTTTAAAACCAAAATCCGTGGATTCTATCCGCGAACTTAATAAAAGGCTGACCGAGGAGCAGGCGCAGAAGACTTATGACAGAGCACTTAAACTGGAGCAGGAATTTGGAGAGTATTTCACAGGTAACTTGCAGCGGAAATTTGTAACATGCTAGTCTGCACTAATCCAGTCCCTGAGATCTAAAAGGAGCTCAGTCAGGGAATTTTGAGTTATTTTGGCCCCCGTATAAAATTACCTTTAAATTGAAGGAAACATGAAAATAGTAGTTTAATAAGATAGAAAAACACCAAAGAGATAATAATAAACTACAAAGGCACAAGGATGGCTAAGTATGGAGAAGATTAAGATGGATTACAAACGACGAACTTGAACAAATTAGGCTAAACTCTTCAAGATGCACAAACCGTGACGTATCTCCTTTAAACATAAACATTTGTGACCAATAAGCGCAGACCCTGTAAGTAGCTTTTTGCTGTTCACTGTCAGTCTTTTACCCTACACAAATTCGCAATTAACCGATTAAAAGACCTGTATGTCTTGATATCCTGTGATATCAAGTAACTGACCCGATATGGCCAGATGATTGGCCGAAATTGCGTACGGTAAGTACCTAGTGGTATCTTTTTGGTACCATTAGGCGGGATGTCGGTTTCTTTTTATTTTGCCAAGGGTATTTTGGCTCGGCTGCGTCGCCGCATCAAAATACGTACAGAAGTGTCTTTCGATTTGAATGGATCTTTGGTCCTATCTCCTTCCAATCTGATTCCTGCTTTTATTCTGTGGCTGAAGTCCCATTTTTTACGATAACTGTAGAAATTCTCGCGCGCTCATTGGCTAATTTTTATCGTCAATATGCGGACAGACACATGAATTTGAAATTCGTGCGACGCGTCAGCAAGCGAGAGCGGGCAATTCGACCATTTGTTATCGTAAAAACAAATTGACGTCAGTGGATCCACAGCTACTTTGACAATGTGATGACGAAATTTATGATCAATAACAGGACAGACGCATGAAAAACTGACGTCAATTTGTTAAATGAAAGTTAATGCGCCGTACGTTCATATTGTGCTGTTAGTAAAGCTGTGCTCGTAGTTCCAGCTTTCAAGTCTGTGAATGAAACCCTAGTGTGTGACCATTCAAATAAGAGCTATTGACTGGCACTTCCATGTGGTACTGTTTATTATGTCGTACAAAGTGGTTCTAACTTTAAAAGTCTGTAGATAAAATCCTACTGGGTACTGTGTGACCATTGAAACGAAAGCTTCTGAGCAGAGGGCGGTACTGTATGATGACTATGATATTCTGAAGGAGGAGTCGTTGTGACCCGTTTCCATGTGGTACTGTTTGTTGTTATTGTTGTTGTTCTTTTTTGACATGTTGCAAAAAGAAATTTGAGTTTGTTTTCCTTTCTATTTCTTCCAGCGGTTGTTCAAGGTGACACATACGACGAAATCTACACTAAATCCAAGGAAGTTATACGTCAGCAATCGGGCCCAGTCATTTGGATCCCATCCAAAGAAAAACTATGAGCAATATATATAATACACACTCCACTGAGTCAGCGGAACATCGTCTAGTCATGCGCATCACCTGTCCTTTGTTTCCATGGTTACATGATGACAATAACAATTTGGTGTTGCAATCGCTGCTTCGCAGGATTATTTTGGCAGCTCAGGGGGCAGACCGGCTCTGTGACTTTGAAGACGTTCTTTTTTCAAATATACGCAGTTATCTTTTTGATTACATTGGCCGTGTTTTATGGTAGTCGGCGACTCTTGCGGTTTTATTTCGTCGCTTTTTCCATCGTCTGAATTAAATGACAACAGCGTTCGAAGATTAATGCATAGTTTTGTGCTGTTGCTGCTTTAGTTTGTTATGCATGTGCTTGCGTGACTGCACTAGTTCAGTTTTCAACTTGCATTGTCACGCAAGCGTCTACGTGGGAAGAAGAGCGTGACATCGTCCACGTTGTGTGACGTGTAAGGAACAAAGTAAATTTCGTCTCCTACAAAGGGGAAAAAGGTTCACGAAATAGAAATCCTTTCCGAAGGAAGAAGTTTCAATTAGCTCGTTTTCAGTCATCGCCAGATTCGTCGCCTCTTCTCGTTCTTGTTAAAAATAGTTCAATACTTTTGTAATTCAATATTGCGAGCATTTCAGAAATACTGGTCAGAACGGAAATATTGGCTGGTTCTTTATTTTAACTGGTGGAAAGCTCGTGTCTTTGCCTTGAAATTGTTCCGACAGAATGTTAAACTCATGTGAACTGGTCAATTGGTTATTAATAATGTGAATTTAATTCAAAAATACTTATGTGTAAACTTCCTAAGATGTGTAATTTTGAATATGAGTTGGATACTTCTTAACTCTATGAACTAAAATGATTTGGGTTATTAAAAGAAAGTAGCAGTAAATATGAAATGAAAACATCACGAGTTTGCCTGTTATTTGCATTTTTGTCTTTGCAAGTTTGGTTTTATACGAAATGAGTAACACGGGGATAGCCTCTTACGGCCCGTTTTCACAGGCGATTTTTGTCGCGGCAACTCGATGCAATTTTTGTGGCGCGAAAGATGCAACTTCAAAATCGCACGTGTAAACCAGGTGCGATTTTCAGTGCGATTTGTCGCCGCGATATCGCAGGGGTTTCGAACATGTTTGAAACTCGATGCAACTTCAGCGTGACAAAAATTGCATCGAGTTGCCGCGACAAAAATCACCTGTGTAAACGGGCATCTTGGATGACAATCCCATATGTGGTTAGGGATGGACCAATATCTTTTGAGAGGGGAGAGGAGGCGCTAGGCAATTTCCAAAATAAGTTTCTGCACAGCAAAAACGCTGAAAAAATCGAGCAAGTTCTTTTGTACTATCTAGGTCCTGTGTTTGACTTTGAACAAAATTCTTGCATAAGCTATTGCCCATCAAAAGCAAATCATGCAAAACTTAAAGGTGAGAAAAATTGCTCAACCCCGCTCTTCCTCCCCCACCCTTTCTAAAAACAAATAGGGCCATAGGGTCAGGACGGCTTTACAAGCATAGCCTTGATCCCTGGGAAGGGGCTAGTAGAAATTTGAAGTTCATGGTAATTCAGAGTAAAGCGTTGACTTCTTTGCACCGAAAGTGAATTAAGCTAAATGTTTCTAAAATTATCCTTCTTTAAAACACGTTTTTATTAGTAGCTTTGATTTAATCGTGGTCGTTATATGGCCAGACTGTTCAGGTTGGCATGAATCTACTGGGTCATATGAGCGTAGGGTAGCGTGACTGCATTAGAGCACGTGAACTTGACCCAGTTTACTCAGGCTAGCGTGACTGCATTAGGGCACGTGAGCGCGATCCAATGGGAGTCATGCAATTTTTTTTGTGGAAACTTGTTGGTGTTCTTTACCTATGGTATCTATAGTCGCACTCTAGGGTTTGCTCTACCAAAATAATTATCTACATTGTTAACATTAAAGTACTCTACTTTCTATAATTTTTTACATTCTCGACAATACGTCTACTTTTAGAAGATGCATTACTTTCACAAGCAATACTTTTACTTACAATGCTTTACATACACTGCACAATAATCTACTCTACTTTCAGTACGGTACAATACTTTATAAGTTACATACTACATTTTATTTCTCTACAACACACTTAGTTATGCTATACTGCTTCCTTACTTTCAACCAGGATCAACGGAAAAACACTAACAATTACTTACAATACTACTGATTAAATATACGCGCTTACATCATACTACACAAACAAACAAAAAAGAAAAATTGAAAAAAGGGGGGAACATATACCTCCTTATATTACAGTCCGCTACGTTTGCATTTCAAAGCGTAAATTTGGAATACCCTAATACTTGCCTGAACACAGACTTAAAAGTTAGAACCACCTTGTACAGCATAATAAACAGTGCCACATGAAAGTACTGCTCACTGGTTTTCATTTGAATGATCACACACTAGGATGTGATCTACAATTTAAACTTAAAAAGTCAGAACCACCTTGCACTGCATAATAAACTGTACCATATGGAAGTACTGCTCAATAGCTATCATTTGAATGGTCGGTCACACATGAGGCTTTGATCTACAAAATAAACTTAGAAGTCAGAACTACATAGCACGGCATAATAAACTGTACCACATCAGACTACTGCTCAGTGAGCTTTGATCGGAATGAAAGTTCATTTCAGAGTACTTTTTGAAGACTGTCTTTCCATTTTTTTTAACCAGCAATGTCTTTCATCAGGCTTACTAGGCTGCCGCAAAAACGATGAGAGTCGTACAATATACACGTAACTGTTTATTGAAACGACTTTCACCGCCTCTACAGACAGCAGCAGTTCATTCCTCTTCACCAGACGAATCAGTCTTCTTAAATCACGCATCCTTGTTGAGAAAAAGCATTTATACTCACGTTTTACCTTAACTTCACGCCTAAAGCACATGTAGTGGTCATATTTACACATCTGCGCACGGGCCACGCAGGTTAACGAGCACGCAGTAACACGCGCACCCACGCTTATGCCCACGAATATCACATGCAAACAAGCACGGATCGGTTAACAAACGAGTAGTATTTAGGCAAATATTTATAGGAAGAGTATTGAGGTATACACTGTCATGAATGATTAACTAGTCACTCAAGACTTCCTTAGCTGAAGTCCACTCTATCGTGATCATTCTGTATTTGCAGGAGAATTGGCCTAGTATTACGGCAAAAGCAAGACATAATAGCTATCTAACATAACTAGGTATCTAATTCTTCTAGTTAATTTAACTTTTGATAAGTTATTGTTAGAATGTACTGAAAAACTTAGTGAAATTCGTTTCCTCGGCTTTACCCGGCTTTTTACATCTTTCAGTATAATGGAAAGAACCTACGAGTGAAAAAGGGCAAAGACGTCAATACAAGACTCGCAGGATGCCAATTAAAACATTGTTACAATAGCAGAATTTTACTGAAACATCATTTGGTTCTCACAGCTTGATGTTTATCTAAAGACAGAACAGAATGCTGTTTCCCATCGTGCTCCAGATAACTTAAAACTAAAGAAGTGTATTTTAAAAAGTGAAACGTCAAGGCCATGATCATGCTAGCATTTACAATTGTCCGAAATTTTATCAGAAATTTCAAGGGCACACACTTCTCCGAACAGGCCGCGTGCAGAATGGCTGGTGCAGCGTTGCTATGCTTTAGAAGTAATTTGAATTATTGCCGGTTTAAACTTTTGAGCTATTTTTAAAACAGCTGAGCATATATTACGTAAACAGGAAGACTTACTCAAGGGAATTTCCCAAGGAAGACAAAACGCGTCCCGGATTGGTTGTGTAAGTCATGTTTTTAACATTTTGACATTTTCTTCCCTACAGAGGAAGTTCAACATTGTGTAATTATGTTTCAATTGTATTATTACAAGCTGTATGAGATGTTTTTAAGCCTATATATGAACTTAATTCGAGAGCTTAAAAAAGATTAAGGTTCATAAACATACAACGAGGACCTATTAAAGAACACAAAAAAGTGTTACGTTTTAACAACTTTTTACCCAGTAAGCAGTAAGCGAAATCTTTTGAACAGAAGCACTTTCCATAAAATGGCTTCGTCTTCCGTTAGAATGTTGAAAGCGCAGAAAACGAAGGTGTTAAACTTAAAAATTGTGGCTTACGTTAGGAACGCAGAGAAAAAATATCAATGCATTATCAGTGGAGTTAGCTGGATTAGTTTCGAATTTGTTTCTACATACTCAAACCTCTATCCACGAGTTGTCAATCAGTCGAACGCGCCGAAAGTTTACTTTTTGAGTTGAATCCAGCAGGTCTGTTTTTCAGTCACCATCTGGAGTCAGTTTTTGAACCACCAAGCAACCACGCCACAGTACTGCTTTAAACACATCAATTATTAAAGTCTTTCACGAAAACACCACGACATGGGAAGCTGTTTCAGAAAAAAAAACGCTGTGATAGCCCAAATGGTCACTTGACTGCATAATAATTAGGTTGCATTAATACTATTGGCGAACATGTTAATTTAGCTTGTCTTCCGCCGGTCGCCAGATACAGTTAACGGAAGCTTACAATCATCTTGTAGGTCCTTGTAGACTTTACGATCCTTCACTTGTTTGCTTTTAACTACATTCAGCAGTGACTATCAGTTTCGTATAAAAAATGTCAGAGATATGATCCTTATTCCATTATTTGGGAAGTCATTTGAACTATCGTATTTTATAATTATAGAGTGTCCCGTTACAGTTTCCTTGCTCGAGTCATGTTCTTACCGGCGTAATCTGACTCTCTCTATCAGTGTGTAAGGTTTTCACTCATGTTTGGAGGTACTCAGTACTTCTACTCCTGTGAGCCGCGGCTAAGTTAGAAATAATCCGAAAAGAGCTGTTTTAACTTCGGTTAATAGAACAAGAATCATCTTAATTAAACCCGGAATATATCTATAAAAGGACCTCATCTCTTCGGACGTTTCCACAACAACGGTAATTTGCATTTTAGTTTTATGCGTCGCCGAGCTCGTATTTTCCTCGGCTCTAGAGAAATGCCCGGCTATCTCTGCTGTTTAACCTTATTTCTCAAAGCCTACTTACAATGGCAATGACCATGCGAACTTGTGAATATGCAACATCTTTTAAGCCCCTTCAACTTGTAAACTTTTGGCCATCTTGTTGCACAAGCAAACATGTTGCAAAGAAGTTGAGCAAATTCCTCGCAGCAATGGAATAGTGTGTTTCGTTGAAAAGTTGCAACTGGAGCTTTTAGCGGACCTGGCTTAAATTAACGAAATACGGTTGAAGTCAAATTCAAAATTTGTTTTTTAGAATAGAGCTCAACATTTTCTGTCGCCCGGCTACTACATAGAGGTAAAGCTTTGTGGCAAATGAGACGTCGTCGTTATATTTTATCCTAGCGTATTTTCCTCACCGTTATAGTTCAATTTCATTTGTGCAAAACCTTTCGTAGAGCATAACTAACTGTTAGAGCAAATGTATTCTAATTTGTTATTTCCGAAGATTCGTTTTTAATGAGAAATTATACACCATTTCCTTGCACGTTCTGTTCTTCTGTTAGTTACAATAGTTAGCATTTTACAAGACGAGGAAACTCGTGCCCATTTTTTATAATTTTCGCG
>OZ026599.1:36847336-36859836 GCA_964020085.1 Micromussa lordhowensis | reverse complement strand
TGTGCTCTGCGAAAACTGTAGGGAAGGTTTCCAAAGCTAGCATGCTTGTATTTTTTGTCAGATCGCACAACGGAAAAAAAAGAAAAAACAAAACTGCAAACTAAATCGTGCTAATTTTGCATGCACATGTTTGGTCCGTTTTGTAAAATCACTTTGTCCTACGCACCAAATTTCCATATATTGTTCTGAATGCAGATAATAGACTGTTGTTTTTTAATGACGTTTGTAACTTGGCTGTACACAAAATTGATTAGTGTCTATCAGCCTTCTCGATAGCACGTGCAAGAATTCGAGTCACGTGAAGTTTGTGGATCATCGGCTGTAAAGGTTTCAGAGCTAATATTTTTCTTCTAACACGTTGATGGCATACGCCTCCTGGTGGCACGCGATAACAGGATGGCAAGGCACAGAGGCGTGTATTCTCGGGTGTATTTCAACATCGATCTATCTGGCATTGACGCAAAATCTTCCTTATCAGCAAACTATCCTTTAGTTTGAAATCGTTAGCTTCCATGCCACATACAGCCGAGTTTCCCTTTTAATTGAAGGTGATCAACAAAATAGTTCATATAATAAGACGTAGTTTTTTGTCGTGATCTTCTGCATAAGAACATGAACATAGACAACAGCATACAGCGGTCGAAGACCCATTTGACTGGGTCGCATTCAGCTGTTTATAAAATCGAATTCAAAATAAAAATAAGTGCGAGTGACTGAGTAGAGGAGTAGGTGGACGTTTCGTGATAGCATAACTGACGTATGTTAATGATAAAAATTAATGAAGTAGAGAATGTCGAAATAGTTTCACGGCATTTTTTCGACAAGAAGAAAATAAATTTCAAGTAATTTCCTCGTATTTTTTCCTGAAAACTAATCCTCTAACGCTATTTCGTTCAACGTACGTAAAAAAATTCGACATTAAAATAAGCCCATGTGGTTCCAATGCTTACACGAAATATTTATTTTTATAGCCCTTTACTACTTGCCTACACACGTTTTTGTCAAATATCCAAGAACTTTCAATTTATTCAAGTTGTCCTTCATCTTGGCGGCGTGAAAATTTACGATGAAGAAAAATGAAAGCTCGAACAACCAAAGTGGATTTCATATGCGACGTCGCTAAAATACTACAAAGGGAAAGGACCTTTGTATGTTGTAACTTCTTAGCGCTTTAATTTCATACGCAGAAAATGCATTTTAAACCTAAAACTTTCCTGAATGTGTATTCTTTTGAGCTGTGCTGCTATTAACTTATGTGAAAAAAGGTCTCTAAGAAGATGCCTTCGTTTACAATATAATGCAAATGTTTCTCAGCGACTGAGATTGCCAAGAGACAGAGGAAAAGCGAAAAAGGAATCTCTCTTTGTGCTGCACTTTCCGTGCCCAAATGCTCTTTGCCTCCCTCTAGTATTCATATAAATTATGATCTCTTGACTTTGAGATCTCAACAAGTGCTGCAATAAACATTTTCATTAATAAGCTACTGTGGTTATAGTTACCTCGGGCTTTTCTTTCATTGCATCGCTTTGCACTAGCCGATCAAGAAGTTCTTGTGTCGCTTACTCTCACAGGACGATCGACTAACAAGAATATTGAAGACTTTATCTTTAACGCCCACCTTGTCGGCATCGGTTTCCTTTGCACGAAAGCACAAGTTTCTTTTCTACTGGCAGTTATTTTTAAAACTGTTTGTACAAGAAAGGCTTAAAAATTATCGATGATAAACTTGGCAGGTTCTTTAGATTAAGTGCTTTCAATAATTATTTTTTATTAGGCATTTTAGAGTGGGGCATCGCTGTATATTTCCACGTGTCTTGTTGGAGGTATATTATGGCGAGCCCGTGGGCTCAACACACAATTGTCGAATAAGGTTATACAGAAATCCTGCAAACACATCGAAACACACTAAGGCAGCGTCCACACTATACGCCGGAGAAATCTGACAACGCAGCTTTATTTCTATGGTTAGGCCTACCAACCACACTAATCCGTCACGAAAACATAGCTTCCAAAAACGCTCTTCAAACCAGAGGAATTTGAAAACACCGGTTTTGTGTTTTAGTGTGGGTGGAAAACAGTTTGAAAACGGAGCTTTTCCACAACAGTGTAGTCACGACAATCATGTGATTTCCTTACCAAAGTTTTTCTCAAACACGAATCCAAAATGACTGGAGATCATTCGGTTTTTAAATTCTTACGGCGTAGTGTGGACGGAAAACATTTGATGCGTTTTCAGAGATAAATCTCCGTTTTCAAATTCCTCCCGTGAAGTGTGGACGGAGCCTAAAATGGCTGGTTAATAAAAGAATGAATAAATTCAATGGTTTCTTTCCACTTTTAATTTCTGGCGCTTTTAGGCTACAGGAAACTTTTTAAACCGGCCTCCTCTCGTACAGATTAACAGATATCGTGCACTTGATTTGCGTGTTTCATATAGATGATTTGTACTATCTTTTTATTGCCACGAGCGACTTTTAAAGGTCATTGCTGACTGCTTTTCTTCTACAAATGTTGAACTCATGCGATAATGGCCCACGAGAGTTGTGTAACAGACATTGCCTTCTCCTGGACCTCAATCTTTCGCCTCGGTCAATCGGTTCGGGTCACGTAGTAGGGAAAAAAGTGTGCTCGAGGCCGTTCGTCTCGGATATGTCACCGGAATCAATTGACTGTGAAGGCCTGGGAGAATGCCGTACAGGAACTAGGCAATGAACTAGGCAATAACAGACAGACTTTTAACCAGTCAGAGCTAAGGCTTTTTCTCTTTAGCCAATCAAAAGTTGTTGCAGTTTGGTTTACTCAATTGTTTCGCGCGCTCGCCACCGGTTGTACCGTATCTGTTTACCGAAAGAGACGACGATAGTGTTGGAGTGCCCAGGCTGCTTTCTTTGCATCGTTTGCAAATTGTAGCTGTGAAATGGCGAAATTAAAACTGGCGAAATTTCAGTTGGCGAAATACCTGGGTTCAGATTGTATTCGGAGGGTGGACGATTACCTTGTAGTAGAATTGATAGACGACACATGCCAGTCACAATTTGAGAGAGGTTTATTTACCGTAATATTTATTTTATACAAAGTTAGTATTATGGACTGTCACTGGAAGACGATGAGGATGATGATGACATGAACTCGACTTCATCCACGCCTTGTTCCTGTCTGCCATTGGTCACTTCTTTCGTCAGATTGTTGGCTATGATATCCAAGCTGGAGGAAGTGTCATGCTGTGAAAATACAATATTTGTTATTGACATTTTCAACACGCAGCTAGTGAAGAAATCAAGTGTCACAGTGCGACTTCTTGAACCGGCCACCCAGAAGAAAACTAACCAATCCAATCGTACACTGGGAACAACCGACTGGTAGCTTCTCTTGACGGCAAGTAATGGTCTGTTTGACGTGAAAAAAAAAAAAACTATCGACTCCTCTACGTTGCATACACTCTTAGAGATTCAGTCCTTGACGGCGAATTCATAATTATAAATCTAGCTCGAAAAGTTTAGCTTGAAATTTTGGGACAACTAAAATAGCCTACAAAATTTAAGATCGAAACTAACCAATCAACAAATGGCAAAGTTCCCTCAGAGGTTCACAACACCTCACACGTTGTTGGGTTTTCATACTTGTTAAGATCTATTTATTGTTCGTGTTCTTCAATGTTATTGGTTTATTTGAGAATAAGATCGCGATCTTTTGTTCTCAAGTAACGTTCTGATTGGTTGAATCTTTTCCAAGTGACCCGGTTCGAGTAGTATGCAAGAATAGACCATTTTACAGTTGTCTGCTCGGTGACCTGGCCTTTGACTGGCACTGAGGCTGGATGTGACCTTGTTTTGATACAGACCTCTCTGCTTTTGTCATGTAAATGTAACTATTTAGCATCAGAACAACTTGATTTACAAAACAAAAGCAGTGAGGTCTGTATCAAAAACAAGGCCACCTCGAGCCACGCTGCCATTCAAAGGCCAGGTCACTGAGCAGACAACTGTAAAATTGTCTATTTCGTTAGGCGGCGTCATAGGTCTGCAATGCATGCACAGAGCTAGATATCATAGAATAGTTGCTACATGTACTAACAGTTACTAGAAAAATTACACTTTCCCACCTGTAGAGATGAAGACTGTCCAGTGGATAGGTGGCTTTGCCAGGAAAATGAAGACGCTTGACCATTGCTAAGACCTTGTTGAAAAGCAAAGCAAATTTGTTTACATTTCTGAGAGCAGTTTAGAGAGCTGTCCACATTATTGAAGATGATTTCCACAGTGCACTCTCGAGAGTTTGTTTGTGTTTTTTGTTTTGCTCCATGTAAGGCATTACAAAATGCAAACATTTTGCAACTACTTACATGAAGCAAATTCAAAGTTTCAAAGCAACTGCCATTATGGGCGTGTAGCGGTCAAGGCTTTATGCTTCTTTCTTTCTTGTATCACTTAATGAAACAACTTTGCAGCTGTAAAAATCAATGAAGCTGTTGGAAAAAGAATTTCATGAAAGGCCTCAAAGATAAGGTATGTGGTTTGTAATGAATAACATTGATTTGCATTCCATTGAGTGGGAACTTATAATGTTTATGAGCATTAGGGTGCTGAGACTGCGCAGTATGGACTGGAAATCTAGTGTCTATATTTATATGGCCAACAGGCTTTTTGTGGTTTTGGTTATCTCTATGACATGTACCTGGGGAATAACAATATCCCAGGAAATCCAACAAATTTAGCTGAGGATTAACGAGGATTAATGACATGAGCATATTTGAGCAGCTGTGCCACAGCAAATTTGTTACAATGAACCTTGTTAGTTCAGTCACCAACAGGCCACAAAAATCTGGCCGTATTAACAGCGTGGCCGTATTAACAGCGTGGCCGTATTAAAGGGGTTCTTTAAGCCAGAATAATGTGGCCGTACTAATGGGGTGGCCGTTGGGGGGGGGGGGAGGGGGGGTTCCACTGTGCTTAATATTCTTGATTAGAAATAAACCTATATGTACCAAGTCCACCAACAGGTTGTGACACAGAGACCGAGGGCTGCATCAGATCTTGGAGAGTTGAATCACCAGTCACAGGCTGGTCAGTTTCACTAGCAACACTATCCATAAGTCTACCAAGCCATCCTGATCGCATCTCTATATCTTGAGGATACGGCCTCCGTGGATCCCCTGAAATTACAAGTTCCAGGGAGAAAACTAACTTAGAAGGCTTTGTAAACTGAAATAACGAGTCCTTGGCAGTGGGAATGTGTCCTACATTTGTCCTCTGGTCCACATTGTCTGAAAGTCAACTTACAACGCTAAAAATTTGTTGCCCGAAAACTAAATTTATTGAGCTTTCTGGTTAATTTCTTTTTAAGACTGTGGAGATATTAATATTTCCACACCACTTGCTGCAGATTAGGCATTTTTGTCCACATTTTAGTGATGTATGGGCCATCCAAAATTAGGCCAAAATCGCTTTCATCCCTTGTCTCTTTCTTTACTGTTAGTCACCACAATCAATAGCCCACGGTCATTACTGTATGCGGCTTTCGTCTTGTGGATAGGATTTCAACAGACGTGTGACATGATCGCATGTATACAGTTCAATCACGTACAGTGATTTGAGGTCATTTGAATCAACAACTAATTGATTTGCGCTACAATTTTATTGTACGTTGAAGTTAACTGGAAATATGGTCATATAGGACTCCTCTGTTCCCAGTGCAATCACCAGTCATTTTGGATTTGTGTTTGAGGAAGGCTCAGGTAGGGAAATCACATAATTATTGTGATAAAAAGCTCTGCTTTCAAAACGATTTCCGTCCACACGAAAATGCAAAGCTGGCATTTTAAAAAAAGCTCTGTTTTTGTGATGGGTTAGTGTGAATGGTAGGCCTAACCAGAAATTTCAAATTTCTCAGGTGTAGTACAGACTGGGCCTAAGAATGGTTAAGAGAATTAACTGTGAACAAACCCGGCATCCATGATACTGGTGCTTCCACAGCATTACTGCTGCTGATTCGATGAGCATACTTGATCAGATCTTCAGAGGAAACCATTCCTTGTTAAAAATAAAACAAGGATGTTAGAAACCCAGTCATAAATAAATGAGGAATGGGGGGTGAGGGAGGTTGGTTCAGGAAGTTTTTGGATATTCAAATTTTAAGTAAACATCATTTATAGTTTGAGGTATTTTGGTGATATGAAAAGGTTGTTTGGATCAAGGGAGAGAGTGATGTATTTTGTCAATTGGAGATCTGGTAGATGTTAAATGACAGCGTCGTCAACATCTCTACAATTTTATTTTTACTTAAATTTAATTTCTTCCTAAGCCTTAAGAACGCAATATTTGAAATACTTTACTTACCTTTGTCAGCCTGGTTTATAGCAGACAACTTTTTCTTTGCTTGGAATAATGCTTGAGACTAAAATATATGAAAAAATACAACTGGCATGATTATAATGTGATGCACATCAGATAAAAAAATACAAGGATTTCAGGATGTGCCTCTATGAGTGTCTACAACATGTGGGTTCATAAACACTGTCTTTATGTAATACTGAGAAATATATATTTTAAGTGTATGGAGCAGGGTTTGGCTTTTTTCTTATAAAATTACCAAAATAAGGAGAATTGCATTAGTAACATTGCCAGTGTCTTTGCAAAAAGAGTTTCAGTCCTATATTTACTGGTACACCCGCTTTCAGTGTTACGTGCATAGGCGACATCTTTCGACCATCTTTTGACATGCTATTTTATCTGGCCTACTTCAAAAATGTAAGCACAATGGCCTTCTTACAGTCAAACTCGACTTTTAGTCATGAAAGATGGATTTATTTGACTTCAGAATAAGGCTAGGAATATCAAGAAGTCATTCTGTGAGAGATAAATCAATTGTTTTGAATGTTGACATGTTTCAAATATTTAAAGTGGTACAGCCCATTTCTACCAGAAGTCATTACTGAGAGCCAGTTGACTACACTGAAATCATTTGATTTATCCTGTAAATCAGGAAACATGCAAAGTCCACAATCTTCTTTCAGCCAGCCATTTGAGGTCAGTAATTATCATTTATTTGTCATTTCTTCCGCTAACAACCAGAAAAATTGCCAGTTTCACAGTTAAACGGACTTTCAGCTATTTACATAGCATGTCAAGAGATGGCATGTCGAAAGATGGTCGAAAGATGTTGCTTATGTACGTAATACTGAAAGCGGGTGTAACTACAGCCTGTAATAGCCAGTCAGTTGCAAAAGGTCACATTATGTGACATCTTACATGAATTAAAACAAAAAACATAAACAAACTCTTGAGAGTGCACAATATGGACTGGAAATCATCTTTAAATCATCATGGCACCTTATTATTCAGACTTACCAGTAATTTTTCTGCTTCCTTTAACTGTGACTCCAGACTAAGGATCTCTTGATCTTTCTTTGAAATTTCCTCTTTCACTGTTTGGATTTCTTGTTGTCTTGCTTGCTGTTCCTGCACTTGTTTGATGGCTGCTTGAAGTTCTTTATCCTTTGCAATAAGCTGATCAACAGCCTGTACACACAAAAAATATCAGCAATGTATGTGGGTTATTGACCAAGTGTGAGGTCAAGATGGCTGGATAAAGACCGAGATAGAGTCGAGGTCCATAAACTTGCAAAAAAAGAGAATGAGGCCAATATCCCGCCATCTTGACCAAACAATTCAAGGTTGGTCTATAAAGGATTTATTATATCGCTTTTGGGGAAATGTTTCTTGCAGGACATTGGCGGGTACTCCCAACCGGGCAAGACAGCTCCATCATGCCCGCACAGGTAGTCAATCACAGCACAGGATTTAATTCATCTTGCCCGCTCACGGAGCTACATGTAGCCATATAATAAAATTAGATCCTGCCACTGATTGATTTTAATTTTGTTTTAAGTTAAGTTTTCATTTTAATTTTGTATGCAGTATTAGTTGATCTCTATAAAGACAAAGTCAAAGTTTACCTTTGCTGTATCTCCAGAGCTAGCATCTTGCTTTGTTGTCCGATACAATGAGACTGCTGATAGACTCTCGAATAATTCTCTAAAAACAGCAGAGAAACTCCATTCGTACATAAACTAGCAAATGATTTTCAGTAAAAGTAGGGCTCATCGTCGGTGTAAGAACCTGTAGCACTCACCAGTGACGTAAAACAACGAAAACAAAGAAGTCAAGATAATAGACCCTAACCGTAACGATAGCTACAAAACAAAGAAAAACTTCTCAGGTTTTTACACCGAGGCCGAGGTAAACCCGAAAGTAGATCATTGGACTTCAAGCTGTCAGGATTAACCATCTTAATCTCAGATCAAAAGTCACAGCTTGCAGAACAAAAGGGGAACAAAAGGGGAACAAAAACGTACTTGGTTAGTTTTTCATAGTCATCCAGTATGGCATTTATGACATCTTTAGTACTTCTTTCTGAAGGGAACGCGGCCGCCATCTTGTTTCTGTGGGGTCTTTGCAATGCATCCTGGGATCGTTTTCAAACGTCCATATGTCAGCGGTCTCTCCCATTGCAGGTAAACAAAATGGCGGAGAAAACTGACGGCAATGAACAGAGCGAGGGAAATTTGCCAGCGAAAAGCACTCCTAAAGATGCTTTAGTCATGGGAGCGATTTTAAAAGAGATGGGAATCAGTGACTACGAGCCGAGAGTTATCAACCAAATGCTGGAATACACTTACCGTGAGTTTTATCTGTAACAAAAGCAGCAGAAATCCTTCATGCTTGATAACCAAGTCAGTTTCCTGGGTCTTTTTTTTTCTTTGGACTTTTTTTCGTCTTAAGAAACAGTTTAACGTCGCTTTTTCAACCTACTAATAGATAGGAGGCTCAGCAGATTTCATAGTTTACGTTTAATAATTGCTATAGGGAAGATATTTCTTTTTACAAACATTGTTCGCAGTGGCTATTCGTACGGCACCCGTACGGCGACTTGTATATGCTATTCGTACGGGAGTCAGAAGATTTCATTGGATTTCTCTGTAATTGCCGATTCTTGCTTATCCAAATTATTATATTTACCTTTAGAAGGATTAAGCGATCCCAGTGAGTGCCCTTTCTTTGAGCCAGATTAATTTGCGTACTCTCTGCTTACTAAGCAAACGACCCACTCGCGATACTTAGAATTGTTTTGCGCTATTTCGTATCAAGAAAAGTCAATCAATTTCAAAGACAATGCTTTTTGTTTAGTGTCCAATGCTTTTTGTTTTTATCACCATCGAAGGAGATCTTGAAACAATAGCTTTAGCGTCAAACAAAGGCTTATTAATACACGAGGGAAATTCAAACTCGCTGTTATTACAATAGCGACATTCGCGGGAGGAATTCGAAGATAACCGATCACTGCACGAGCGCGAAATTTGAATATTTGGCGAAAGTGTGTTCATGTCAAATCTTACCTGGGGGAGGGAGTGAGAGTAACTTTTTGTTTGAGGTCACTGGCTACTCAGGGAGGATCGGTTAAGACACGGAGTCTCCCAACTGAGAGACTGGCAAAGAGTGATGAACTCAATTAAAATTTTACATTCCGTAAAATTGACCTGCAACTCGGTTTCAGATCTCACAATGTTAGAACAGGATCTTGGTTTGTGTTGGTAGCGCACTGAAACTATATTGACGAGTTTTTACAACCCCTGGAAAAAAAACAAAAAAACTAAAACAGAAAGCAAAAACCGAGATAAATTTGAATTTTTGCGAAATAAATAACTAAACGCCACTTTATTCCCGCGACGATCTTTATTACGCTACGGCTTACACTCGAATTACACGTCGGAACATATGGATGCACACTACTCGCATTTATTGTCATCGCTGTGATAACAAGCCGACACATTGGTTACAACAATGATGAATTTCGAAAGGAAACCCAAACAGAAACTATCCAATGACAACCCAAATGTTTACAAAGTATTTAAACCGGGTTTAAACCACGGCCGAATTAGCAGGGTCGATTACCAGCCGCTACTCGGGAAAGGAGCTCGCGCTCCTTTCCCGAAGCCTCGGGGAGGAACGTAGACCAGACTCGAGAGAGCAGCGGAAATCGAGCCTATCAAATTAGGTATTTAATGGCATTTAATGGCACAACTTCACAAGTTTGAATAATATGTTAGTCGAGGTTTCATGATCAAAGTGTGGCGTCGCTTGTTCACAAGTTTGAATAAAATGTTAGTCGAGGTTTCATGATCAAAGCGTGGTGTCGCATGTTCACAAGTTTGAATATAATGTTAGTCGAGGTTTCATGATCAAAGCGTGGTGTCGCATGTTCACAAGTTTGAATAAAACGTTAGTCCGAGTCGAGGTTTCATGATCAAAGCGTGGTGTCGCTTGTTCACAAGTTTGAATAAAATGTTAGTCCGAGTCGAGGTTTCATGATCAAAGCGTGGTTTTACAAGTTTGAATAAAATGATAGTCGAGGTTTCATGATCAAAGCGTGGTGTCGCATGTTCACAAGTTTGAATAAAATGTTAGTCGAGGTTTCATGATCAAAGCGTGGTGTCGCATGTTCACAAGTTTGAATAAAATGTTAGTCGAGGTTTTATGATCAAAGCGTGGTGTCGCTTGTTCACAAGTTTGAATAAAACGTTAGTCCGAGTCGAGGTTTCATGATCAAAGCGTGGTGTCGCTTGTTCACAAGTTTGAATAAAATGTTAGTCAAAGCATATTGACTGAGAAACCGAGCATACTGAAGGGCATTTTCTCCCCTGGGTACCCCTGTGTTAACAGCACCTTAATGTGCAACTTCCCAAACACCTCTCCCCTAATGCCGCTAATTTGACACGCCGACAATTTTGCGACGATTTGAAATCCATCTTCGCCGAATCTCGGAATAATCCCCTCAGCGCAACAAACAACAAAAGGCTTTTGTTTGGACTTGTGAAAACGAATTTGACTCAGTACAATGGACCATTTCTTGATACGTAATACTCACGCACACGTCACGCGATTAGAAGAGACCGTACAGCGACTTGTATTTGCTATTCGTACGCGATTCCTCTGAGTATCAGTAAAAGTTATCATTAAATTTAAGAATCGCTAACCTGGTATTGAATGTTATAGTTGAACACTTTCCTTAGACAAGGCTTGTCCAGTCGTATTTTCGTGGAACAGTTTTCGTCAAGATTTATTTGTCACCTACTTGGGAAGGAGAAAAAGTTCGAAGCAACTAAACGCGAGTAGTCTGACTTTCTACGAAAAGAAGTATCTAATGCTGAGAAATTCAGACAACTGATCCTGACACAGGTATAAATATTCACCACAATGACTGAAACTGCGCCTACTATAGAAGGAGGAAGAATTCCCGTATGAATAGCAAAAATGCGAATATTCGTATAGATTACCAACGCGAGTCCAAAATTCATAGAATTTTCAAGTTGTCACTTACCACCCAATCCAAGCCAGTATATTCTAACTATTTATAAGGTATAAGAAATTATTTTCGCACATTTTCAACCTACAGTGTACTAATTGTTGCCAGTTGATCTCTGTAGAGGTTGCGTGACATGCGCGAGTTCATATGTAGCTCGGAAAAAGTTTTAAGTGTCGCGAGTGGTTCGTTCTCTTAGTATGCAGAGGGTACCCAAATTAATCTGCCTCAAAGAAGCGGCACTCACTGGAATTGCAAAATTCTTCTTAAGGTAAATATATTAATTTAGCTGGATAGGCGAGAATTTAGCAATTACAGAGAAATTCAATGAAACCTTCTGACTTCCGTACGAATAGCAAATACAAGTCGCCGTACGGGTGCCGTACGAATAGCCACTGCTAACATTGTTTTTGTTATTTAAATGTTCAAAACGTTAAACAAAAGAATTCTTTGTTTCACCAGCCAGTTATTCTCTGGCATATTAATAACAATAGGTGAAGTCATTGATAGGTGATGTCATTGTTATTGGGTGAAACTGTTTTGCTTAAATTTTAAGCTTAATTTTCATGGACATAAGCTTAACTTAAAAGACTTAAAAATGGAAACCTTTCAAACAACGTATAAACATGGTATGTGAAGAGACAATTTGGCTGTTTACTACAGGTTATATTACAACTGTACTGGAGGATGCAACAGTTTACTCCAAACATGCAGGCAAGAAAGAACTTGACGCAGATGACGTGCAGTTAGCCATACAGTCAAGACTAGACCATTCCTATACAAATCCACCGCCAAGAGAGGTCAGTTGTTTTGACATCCATCTGTTTCTTAATTTGAGTTGTATACATGTGTTAACAAAACGGCACATCAAAAATGACCTCTGGGGTGGACCTAGGGTGAGCCAAGCCTAATGGTTGCCATGGTAACCAAAATGCATTCTGTGCACATTGCACACTAAGGACGTTCACCAAGCTTTTAAAAATGGGCCCTTCCATTATGGAACTGCAGCCTCCCCCCTCTTATTGAGGATCTTTGATGCTTGCCCCCTCAGAAAAGTAAATTTTTTACCCCCCAAGATGGGAATATTAAATTGCCAACATACTTTTCCCTTCAGAATTTGTTAAAATTTGTTTACAGCTGTA
>OZ026599.1:36819836-36834836 GCA_964020085.1 Micromussa lordhowensis | reverse complement strand
CACTTTGGAGCTACTTCAAAGTTTTATACTGTACTGTAAGTATTTTGGACACTTAAAAATTTAGGACGGACACTTTTTTTGTCCGAAATTATAATCATCTGAAATTTTTTTAGAAGTAAATGTACATGTAAAGTACCAATGCAGTGCACTTACTTGAAAAGATAACATCTTTGTTCTGAGTTCAAACTGTTTCATTATCAATCAGGTGCAAATCCAAACATTAACCAACTATGATTTTTCTTACACCACTCTTTCAATGTCCATTACTCCTTGTATTGTATGTGCAACACCTACCAGTAAAACTTTTGGAGCATTTCATCTGGTATGGTTTGTGTTCTCTGGTCTGGAGTTGGGTAACAACTGACAACCTGGCATCTTTAAAGTGCCACTATGATCAAATTTTTACCCCTTGATTTTTTTGGTTAATCACATAGAATTCTAAGAAAAATTAAAAATGCCGTTTACCGTTTACAAATATCTGCATTGGTTCAGGAGATATTTAAGTTTGAAAAATGAGTAAAATATGCAAATGAGATTACTGATGACGTCATACACTCAACCAAATATTACATGATGTCTGCCGTCTTTAGAGGCAACCTCAAACAGGACGACTTGCCAAAATACGGTTTTTCGGATCTCTTCATTATGGAAATCTTGCAAATCTGGTCAGAAGTAAACTTTAATCCTTGTGTGACCTCTCTTGACCACTACCTTTCATCTAGCCTTTGGCATAACTCCCTCACAAAAATCGACAATAGGCCAATTTTTTATTAATCGTGGTACGCAAAAGGCGTTGAACATGTCGCCCATCTAATGAAAGATTCGACCACGTTTCTTTCTCATCACGAGTTTGAAAAACGTTTTGGCATTAAATCAAATTTTCTGGCTTATCAAGGCTTTATATTCTGCATTAAAATCTCTAAAACAATTGAATTAAGATTTTCTAATCAGGAACAAAAAGTGTGAAGTTTTTCATGAACAGTTCTTGAAAACTGAAAAGGCCAACAAAGTGGTCTACGAGAGGCTAGTTCGTATCAAAAAACAGTGTCCTACCCGAAGTCAAGAAAAATGGTCTAAAGACTGCGAGCTCGAGAACGACGTAGCAATTGATTGGAAGTTGGTTTACCGACTTCCTTTCAATTGTACCAAAATAACTAAATTAACCAGTTTTCAGTTCAAACTACTGCATAGGCGACTAGCAACAAATGATTTTCTAAAGAAAATAGGTATTAAAAGCAACGATAGGTGCACCTTTTGTGAAGTTGAATTAGAAAACTTAACTCACCTGTTTTGGTTTTGCACCATCACTTCAAGCTTTTGGCAAAATTTTAAGCAATGGTTGATAAATGACAAAAACTTTGCAACAATGCAGGATACGGAGCTCACCTTTTCAATCATAATTGGTTTGAGACCCAATGCTTTCAAAACCAAAACAATTCATCTCTATTTAACAATTAGATTATTCGCTCTCGTGATAGTTGATGAGGCCGAAGGCCGAATCAACTGTCGTCTCATAGAAATCGAGAGCGAATAATCTAATTGTTTTAGTAGAATTCTAACTGAAATTAACGCAAATAACGGCTTCCAATGATTTTCCCACGCATTATTGAACTTTACCCATAAACAAAGTTGAACGTATCGAACTGTCCTTGGCAAATTTGCAGTTGTTTACGCGCGTACCCGCTTTTTCAATATTTTCAAGTTTTTAAAGTCAAGAAACCTTAGAAGTGCTTCTTTTAGTCTTCTCAGGAATTTAATTACTCGTTTACATCTAAAATTCCTTCCAAAACTTCGGAAAAACTATAAAAACATCGCATTTCGTGGACGACAACTGTACTCTAATGGCTGATAGTATACGAGTAGCTCAGCCAATCAGATTGCAGCATTTGCATTAGTATACTAGTAGAATCTACTAAAAGAAATTAGTAGAATTCTACTAGTATACTAATGCAAATGCTGCAATCTGATTGGCTGAGCTACTCGTATACTATCAGCCATTAGAGTACAGTTGGCCGCCGGTCGTCCACGAAATGCGATGTTTTTATAGTTTTCCGAAGTTTTGGAAGGAATTTTAGATGTAAACAGGTAATTAAATTCCTGAGAAGACTAAAAGAAGCACTTTTAAGGTTTCTTGACTTTAAAAACTTGACAATATTGAAAAAGCGGATACGCGCGTAAACAACTGCAAACTTGCCAAGGACAGTTCGATACGTGCAACTTTGTTTATGGGTAAAGTTCAATAATACGTGGGAAAATCATTGGAAACCGTTATTTGTGTTAATTTCAGTTAGAATTCTACTAAAACAATTAGATTATTCGCTCTCGATTTCTATAAGTCGCTGAACTAATTTTTTTTAATTTTCCATACATTTGTCTGTAAATTTTTTTTCCCGCGAACCGCGTCTAGACGTTTGTCTACCCAGCCAAATTTACAGACAAATGTATTGAAAATTAGAAAAATTAACTGAGCGTCTTCTAATCAAGCTACATCCTTCAAACTTGGTGAATAAAATCTTCTACCAAGTATTTTAACGTTGCGATTCATAAATTGTGTAAAATTCAATTTTGGAAGAAGTTATTTGCTATCGGAATCCCATACAAACACTGCAATTTCTGACCGCTTTGCCTACCCGTCAAGATGGCGTCGAAAACCGTGATAAGGCCTATTGTAGAAACTGTAATTATTAAGTTTTTTTTGTTTTTGTTTGTTTTTGGAAATAAGGTTAGTATTTCAGTTTTTCAGAGTAGTTGTAGTGTTATAGGTAGTTTCATATTGTATGTAATTTCGCTGTAACTTGTAAGTAATGTCTTTATTGTATTGTTAAGGCGGGGGTAAAGGTGAATTTTAGTGAAATTTTGGTAAGTTTAAAGAGAGGTTGAAAGGGAAAAAAAGGGTTATGGAACGCCACCAGACAGTTGCCCGACTGCACAATGGCACCCCAGGTTGTTGGGCAACTGTTTGGAGTGTATGTACCAATTTTTAATTTCAAACTCTAATTTTAAAACAACAACAAATCTTCAAAATTTCCTATTTCCATCAATTTTACTAATCCTTTGAGAAAAAATATTTCTCTCTAAATATACCTAAAAATCACCAAAAAATTTACAAAACAACCCAAAACATAGATGTGTGAGATGAGCATAGAGATTCTTGATTGCTTGAAATGTAAACGAGATATTTGCATTAAAAACATAATACCCAGCCAAAATACGGCTTTCGGGTTTACTCCCGCCTTAAATAAATAAATAAATAAATAAATAAAAATATTACATGAAGTATATCAATAGCACTATCTCGGTCAATTTGCAGCAGAAACCATTGAAACTTGGTAGCCTAATAGTTCTAAATGCAACACATCCACAGCTATAACAATTTCCGTTCCCATGGCAACCCACTCTTTTCCAGTCCCTCTAGCCTAATATCTATATTTTAGTGATTTTAAGCTTGGAAAACATTACACAAGGCTATGAACTCAACCTAATGTGTTTATATGCTTGCTGGATTATGAAGATGAGGCACCATTGGCAAATATCAATATAGAACCCTAAAAGTGGTCAGAAAAGTCTTTAATATTGTGGAGGTCTGGAACCTAGTATGTTGCCATGGTAACAAAATTGTTAAGCCCATATTGCAGAGCACCTCTAGTAGAATCTTACCGTAAAAATTCAAACATTTATTTTACAAATTGACTGAGATATCCTTGTTTATCATATTTGATCCTGAATGCGGTTGAGATGTATGATGTCATCACTTGGCTAATTTGCATATTTTAAAAACTTGAATATCTCTGGAACGAAAAGAGATATTTAAAAACAGTAACAGCATTTTTACTCTTGTATAGGCTACTTGTTTATGTCTTAAAATGGCTCGGATTTGAAGGATGCGATTTTCGTCATAGTGGCACTTTAACCTAATGGTTATTCCTGGTTGCCAGTACTTCAAAGTTGTGTCTGATCTACATGTATATAAGATAGTACATGTCTAGGTAATTAACATGAAGGGTAATAGAGTAATGTTAATGTGTTGTGTTGATGGTTTTCAGAAGGTTAGAAACAATGCTTTACACTTATTCATCTCTTTTTTTGTCTGAAATAGGGTACAGGTTTCAAGGAGCATGCTCTACAGTCCCACCCAAATTTTTTGGGAGTAGCCTTCAAGAAGCCCAAGAGGTTTTGCAATGGTCACTTGTGTGATCAACTCTGAACTTTCCTAGTTTTTGTTGTTATAATTAAATAGCTACATGTATGATTAGCTTTCTGATTTAGTCACTTGATCCACCGGTCACAACGTCACAAAGTTCTTGCTTTCTGTATACCATTTTCCTATCCTAGTCATACTGATACTCTTCAATCCTTTTAAGCTGCCTTGTTCTTGAACGCTTAGCATTCTCAGCTGCCATGGCACGTGCAGTGCTCGTCGTCAAAAAATTCCCAGACTTGGATTCACTGCTCACTGGAATGTCAGGAGTAGGTGACTGACTTTTCGTGATGACAAGACGTGCCTCTTCAACCTTCTGAGAAATTGAATTTTTTATGACTGGCGTCAACTGCAGTAGGGAAAGATAACCAGTGATTTGGGCCAGACGCATAACTGAAACTGAATCATCAGTGCTTCTCATGTGCTCTACAGACTCCACAAATAGACGACGTCTCAAGCGCTCTGATGCCAGAGGACAGATGTTGTCAATAGCTTCGGCATATTCAATATCTGTCATAAATCCAGGCTTCCTTCCTGGTTGCTGAAGAAGCTTCACTTCCATTTCTTGAAAGCGAGGTTCCCTGTACTTCAGAACGATGTACAGAAAATACTCTGAAACCAGTTCCTTGGAAATCTTGTTCTCACTGAAAGAGGTGTACCCCATAGAGAACTGCTCAATGTCTTCCTCATTCATGAAGGGAAACACAACATGAGCAAAGCTCCTGATGTCTTTGACAGCCAGCCACTCAACCAGATCAATGAATTCATTGACGAGAAGGATATAACGGATGACAACAGGATCTAGGTTACCACACATTGCTTGAGCAAACAGCTGAATAGTCTTGTCACTTGGTGCAAACTTAATTACGCTTGAAATAAAGTCAAACACAGCCAGGTATGTAACATCTGGAACCAAGTACCTCTCGTGGAAAAAGGAGTACAATGTATCCACTACTGAAACAATCTGTTCATCTTCCACTGCATAGTCATCTTGCCAAATGAGAGAAGCGTAAAACTGTTCAATGATGGATGACACACGATCTATAGAAAGAGGCCTGGGGATCTGTCTTTTAATTGAAGTACGAGAATTGTAGTCATCCCAAAGGGACTTGTATGACGTGGTAAGTTGTTGCTGTGCTTTAATGATAGACTCATCTCCAAAACCCAGAGTGCTGCTTGTTTTTGCTGACAATGCTCGCACACTGTCAGGGGTTTCTGCCACCAGAACAGGAGGGTTTTCCTCTCGTGATATATGCACTGTTGGTCTGATGATTTTTATATGTGTGCAGTTATGGGGCAATGAAACAACCTTATGATCTGTAACTTTGTGTGGGCAGAGTAATGTTGATTCACCACAGCTAGCACAAAACTTGGCATCTTTAAACTCATGGTAGTTCTTTCCTTGGTTGCATGAATAGTACAGCATTGCTGAATACTTGCTCAGGATTCTCTCGTGTGCAATGAATGGATCTTGATTATGTGCACTGTTCATAATCTTGACAAAATCAATCTCTTCATCATCATCATCTGGTGGTTTTGGTTTCTTCTCTTTCTCTGCTTGTACAGCGAACATGCTTTTCTTTCTTTGTGGTTTTTCGTTGGTTTCTCTTGCCATTCTTTTAGCTTCTTCCTCAAGTTCAGCCAACTGATCTTCAAGACTGGACCTCTGAATTTCAATGAGCTGAAATTCATTTTCAATATCAGCAATATTTTGCTTGAATCTCTGTTTAACTTTGTGCAGATCTTCTTCTAGTTTCACCCTCATCTCGTGTTCATCATCTGGGGTTACTCGAAAGTTACTTCCGCTGCTTTTCAAATCAACTTCAGCTGTTGGCAAAGCCTTGTTCTCTTCCAAGAAAAGTTCAAATTCCTCAATAATCGCATTCTGCATGACGAGGAGCTGCTCTTCTAAAAGTTTAGCCGAAGCAATCTCCTGAATAATCTGAGCCCGTCTTGTCAAAACAGCCGGTTTGAGGGGCTTCTTTTCAAACACTGTTGAATCATTAAACGCTTCTTCAAGAGCATCATAACCCTCTTTAAACTTTTCAAGAAACTTAATTGTTTCCTTGGCTTGAGTGAGCTCTTCTTTAAGACTGGAAATGCGTTTTTCGTACCTGTCTTTAGCGGCCTGCTGCATCATGTGCTCATATTGAATGTTAGCTTCAAGTTTTCTCTGTTCCAAGGAGTTGTTTTCCATTTCGATTTCCATGCTGTAAATATTATCGCTGCAATCTTTGAGCGACTTCTTAAGCTGTTCAATATTCTGATAGCTTTCATCCAGTTGTTTATCTTTCTCGGCAAGTTTTTCTTCCAGTGTGGTGATCTTTGCTTGCAGTTCGTCCGCGTTTTCGTCACGTTCTTCAAAAACACGATTAACAAGTACAAAATACGGAAGACGCTGAATATAAGACGTTTTGTATTTCTCTTTCTTGGGTAGAACAGTGGTATATTCATTGCTATACACAGCCTCGTATAGCTCATCTCGCAGCATCTTCAAAACTTTCTTATAAACTCCCAACTCTGGAATGATTTCATCGAATACATGAAAGCAAGTGGTCATTCGCTCTTCGCTAAGACCTTTCACTGGCGTGTCCTCGACAAGAAGGACTTCATACCTCGTAGCAGGAGACCGAGAAGACAAAGCTCTTCTTTCAGAGCCCATAACTCTTCAGGAATGCTGTCGTAAGTTGACCAGAGTAACGTAACAACAGTTCAGTACTCAAGCCGCCATGTTTCTTGTTGCTATGAAAGAAAACCCAGAGGATCTGGAAACTAGCGAATCGCTGACCGCCTAAAGATTCTGTTTGTAGGCTCAATCTTTCTCTTCGGATCGACATTTCTCGGCTTCTGGCTACAGAGTGAGTGTATAGTAAAATCCGTTTCCATCGTGGCACTATTGCTTTCTTTTCCACCTTTGATAGGAGAAGAGTATCATTTATAGAATACTTCCATCCTATGTGTACTCTAGTATAGGAAAATGTCTTTGTTTATGTCATTTTTTAGTCTCCAATTATTCTCCAATATGGCTGCCTCACTAATTCTTCTACTCTGTTTGCTTCAGGTAACTAGAAGATTAAAATGTCACAACCAACACGGTAAGTTAATCTCAATATATGTTTCAATCATACCAACGGTTTTGTACGCCTCGCTATTTTGATGCCACTATACTTAATGCGATGAAATATGTGAAATGTTAGTGTAGTGGCTGTGCCATATGAATTCAAGCGGGATTTGTTGCTGTTTGATTGATGCGTTAGAACTCATATAAACTGACTGTGGAATTTATTATAGTTAACAGCCATCACTTACAGTCAAACCAAGAAAAGTGTACCCCTCAATAGTACATAATAGACCATTTTACAGTTGTTGGCAAAGTGACCTGGCCTCTGACTGGCAGCGAGGCTGTAGTTGACCTTGTTTTCAGCCCTCTCTGCTTTTATTGTGCAAATCAAGTTGTTCTCATGCTAACTAGTTTACATTTACATGAGAAAAGCTTGAAGGTCTGTATCAAAGCAAGGTCACCTCCAGCCTCGCTTGCATTCATGGCCAGGTAACTAAGCACAACTGTAAAATGGCCTATTATTGCATTCTTGAAACGACTAGCGGGTTCAATATTCAAATAATCAATTCATTAATGTAATCTAGAGGGGTACGCTTCACTTGGTTTGACTGTAAATAATCAGCATGTGTAAACCATGCTACCTAAGAGTGACCAAAACTTTGCTGAATTTCAGTAATTTTGCTTATTTGTTTTTGGTTATGATTCTTAATTTTATCTCCTACATGATTAATACGGGTAGCTTAAGAAACAAACAAAAATCTAGATTATCGATAGAATCAAATTTTAATGATTCATTTTCATTTTTTTCATATATTTATTCCTCCAATCCGTAGCTGATACAATAAATATTTAAGTATACCTTTACAAAAATGGTAGCATTATAACACATAAAATGAGGTTAAATATACTTATTTAACTTAGTTAACGACTAGGAGCTTTGCTCTGTAGTTGGCGTGGCGTTTAGCGTGGCGTTGGCGTTTATTAGCGTTATTTGGTGGCGTGTTGTGGCGTTAGTTTTTTGCTAGGGTTTGCATTACCATACAGGCCTGGGGCGAGCAGTTTTTCGTGCCCGTCGGGCCAGCGGTCTGTCGTTGCTTTTATGCGTGCGCCTTGCATGTGGTCGTAGTTTTACTGTGTGCAGTGGTTGGGGCGTCCTCAGTTTTTTGGAGTGTTTTAGTGTTTTCTCCCTCCCTCCTCCCCCTTTTATTTCATTACAATGTTTATTATTGTTTATTATTGTTATTATTCCACTGAGCTCCCAGCTCTGTGTGACGGGTGCTTGGGCTGGGGCTGGGTTTGGCGGGCGGGGCTCGTGGCTGGGTTGCGGGTAGGGCAGGCTTTTGGGATGTTCTTTCTACCTGGGTTTGGGGTCGGCAGCTCCAGCCCCTGGGTACCTGGGCACCCAACCTCCATGTGCGACTCAGGCGTTAATTACATTACACAGAATATTGGAAGGAGAGGAGAGGGCATGTCTAGGTAAACTAATATTGTGCCCCTTGATGTTTAAGTATGAACAAGAACTTGAGATTTTTAAATAAAAAGTGAAGGAAAAAAAATGCCAAAATAGCTTAGTAAGTTATAAAGCAGATATGGTAACATTAGTATTGAGCAAGGTACCAGCGTGAAAGTGCTTTTCTGAACATTTTTTTCGATGGTTTGTCTCTTATAAGTTGTGTAATATCGTTCCAAAAGAAACTTCCAATTTTAATGATTGTTAAACTTAAGTGCACAGTTGTACCAAGTTGTGAGAAATTGTTCCTTGAAAACATTCTACAGTAAGGACCTTGATAGTTCTTGAAAAGTTTACACCCACTTTCAGTGTTATGTGCGCAGACAACATCTTTCAACATGCTATATAACCTGGCCTATGTCAAAAATGCAAACAAAACAGACTTCTTTACAGTCAAACTCGAATTTTAGTGATGAAAGACGGATTTATTTTACAAATAAAGAAGCCTAAGCCGTGCATTACACTGGGATAAGACATGTCGTGTTTTATCACTGTAATACAGGCCTTAGGCTCCTTCATTTGCTTTATGATAAAACATAGGTTTTTGACCAATCAGAGCGTGCGCAGGGTCCTATCTATGTTATAATTGACACCAAACTAAGGTTAGAAGTATCAAGAAGTCATTCCAATGTTCTTTAGCCATTTGAGGTTGGTAATAATCATTTATTTGTCATTTCTTCTAATAATAACCAGAAATAAATAAACAGTCTTTCAGCTGTTTACATAGTTTTTTTGAAAGATGGCATGTCAAAAGATGGTCCAAAGATGTAACCTATGCATGTAACACTGAAAGCAGTTGTGAAAACTTTGGGCTCAAAAAATGGTAAAGCCCCCATACAGTTCAGTAAAAATGGTTGCTCTTGAGCTTTTGTTTAGTTTTCGTGATTATTTTCAGCCTGTATACAAAAGGCATTGTCCTTGGCTACAAGAGAGGTTTGCGGAATCAGCAACCGAACACTTCCCTTATAAGGCTTGAAGGAGTTAGCGAAAAGAAAGAAACAGACTTCTACCTTGGAAAACGTGTTGCATTTGTTTACCGTGCCAAGAGAAAGACCGTGGCCAAAGGAGACAAGAAAGCAAGCAAAATCCGGGTGATGTGGGGAAAGATCACCAGACCTCATGGAAACAGTGGTGTGGTGCGAGCCAGGTTCAGGCACAACCTTCCACCAAAAGCTATGGGCGCTACTGTCAGAGTGGTATGTTTTTAAATGGCAACAATTTGATATGTAAATTATTTCTGAGTCAAAGAGATATTTTAATGATTACTTGACCAATTCTGAGCTATGATGAAAAGCATTTTCAATTGTTGTGAAGTGCTGTAATATTATGGCATTTTTGATGTTCAGCTACACTTGAGCAGAGCTCAGAAAAGTTAGGTAAACACATGCTAGTTTTATCCAGGTTTTTTAATTTTTAATTTTTTCTCATATTGTAACTTTGAGACTTGCATTAATTACAATGCCTACAATATAATACTTCACTACTTACACTAGATTTTCTGTCTGCAGATGCTGTACCCTTCAAGGATTTAATCTGAATTCTTGTACTTTGCAGTTGTACAAATAAAATGCCCTCTTCGTAACATATTTCAGTTGTTGGGTTTGTTTTTATTATTCACCTGAATCATTTGTATTCTTATTGTGGAGATCCACGTCTGTCCTAGTGCTGCCTTTATTTTCAATCTTTTCAATCACGACATGCATGCACAGTCAACTACCAATAACTTTAATCTTCAAGCGAAATTGAAAAAGGTTAGAGTTGTCGGGAGCCGACTGTATGCAATCTCCATAACTTCTTTGCATTTATAAGCCTCTTTGAACTCTTAATTCTTTAAATCTTTCCAAAATGATGCAAACTGAGTTCAAACTTTGACCAAGCCTCTTTTTAATAGAGTAAGAAATGTAGTAATGCCCCAAGGTGTGATCGCCTTCGTCACGCTCTTTGTATCATCTGTTTTCTTTTTTTTAGTTTCGCAGAAATTGATCTTGTTCTGAGCTCGGCCCAGTCTCACTGCTAAACTAATACTATGTGCAAGTCTAGTGCACATAATTAAAGATAAAAAGTACCTGATTGATCCCAAAACCCCCATTTGAAGCCCAGAATTTCAGGCTTGCTGTAAGGGTGTGAGCCATGGTGGGGAATAGCGTCCTTCTTTTGGGCAGGTCAATTTAGCTTCAGTGTCTTGCTCCATCTAGAGAAAACTGGTAAAATTCTGTGGAGTAATGTAAGTAGTTTAGCTTTCAAGTCAGGTAGCCCCCATCCTATACAGGTAAGCCTTAGCATGAGGTTACTTTGCCCCCTAATTAAACTTGTCTTTTAAAACCTCGGTTAATTCTTATTCTTTATTGATATTTGTTGATATGGTGGCTCCAAGAGGAGCCTTTTTGTCTTCTGCAGTCCTGCGACTAAGCAAGAAGTCTCTTTTCTGACACGTGGCCTGTTGTCTTGCTGAAATGCGCTAAAAAGGTCCGCTTAACTGTCAAGTTTTTCTAAGTCACGTGTGAAAAAAGGAATAATTTAATTAAAGACGTTTCATTTGGAGACTACAGGTAAGTGGAGATGTGTCGATAAATGGTTAACTGCAAACCGACTAGGGCCGGGCCGGACCCCTGAGGCTCTCCCTCTCTCATCCTCGGAGACCCAGGGGCATTTAGTTTGGCCGGGAGGAAATAAATCGGGCAAAAATTGGAGCGCTGTAAACCTTCGATGCTTCAATTTTTGCTCGATTTATTTCCTCCCGGCCAAACTAACTGTCCCTTGGTCTCCTAGGATGTCTCTCCCTTAGTTTCCATCATATTTTCAGAATCGAAAAAAGGAACGACTGATCGCAAGTTAAATGAAAGTTAGCGCGGAAAATCTTTTCCAATGCGAATAAATTTAAGCTATTTCATAAAGAAATTTCCGTGCATTAGCTTCCATATGAAGCTTACTCGAGTTTCCAAAACTAGTGGTCTATTCTTCGGGTGATAGACAGGAGCACAGGAGAAATTACAACGTCAAATCTAACAAACTTACGTCATAAATGTAATGAATAATTGCAGTCTAATAAACTATTCACGTGATAGAATTCCGCGCGCAAATAGCAATGTTACACCGCATTCCAGCTATGTAGTTTTTATCAAGAAAATCCTTCTTGTGAGTCAGAAAGGATTTTGGGCCATGATTCGCAATAATCCAGCACAGTTTTAGTGGTTTATTTTTTGGAGTTGTGAAAAGCCACCCAGTTGCCGATCATGTCACGAAGATACGAGCTTGCCATGCAAAAGCACGGTAGGCAAAAGAAAATAAAGCCCCAGGTGAAAGCACTTAACTTAAAGATGATGACCTTGATGAACGACCCCCAGGAATCTGAATATGAGGCGACCTGGAGAAGAAGTCTCTTCTCACCAAGAGAAACCGATGAAGACAAATCGAAAGCTGTTGTTGTTGACGAGGATCTTCCATTAACCCTACATGCGGTGGGAATCGGCGAACAGAATCCCAATCAGATTGGTCAAGAATTCAGTGGCATCACTGATCGAATATCAAAGGTGAAAGGAACACAACTGCTTCTTTGAAAGGCGATGTTATAGTATCCGTAGTATAAATGTTCTATCACTAATGCCGTTCTCTGATTGGTTACGCTATTCAGTATCTATTCTGTTGTAGACAGTGAGTAGCGTAGCAGTGCGCGGTTGTTAAAAAAAATGGCGGCCGCTTCTTTGCGTTTTCGAAGTGTCTTTGAGAAGGATTTTCATAAAGTTTCAAATGACTACTAAGTTTATACTAAAGCAATTAGATTATTTGCTCCCAATTTCTATGCGTGATAAGTGACGAGGGCGCAACGTGATATAAATCTCGAGGTCATAATCTAATTGTTTAATTTGATTAGCTGGATTTGAAAATGTTGGAATCTATTGTTTCAGTTCTGCCATCTGATTGGTTTTCATTGTCTGGGTGGCCCCGGTTTCAGTAATCGCACTGTAAAGAACGTGAATACTAGAAATACTGTCATCACTGATTTAGTTCAGTATCTTGACCTGTTGAATTGAAAGGTTTACTCACTATTTTATATTTCAGTTGCTGACCGACTATGAATCAATGTACGACGAGAAGGATCAACAGGTAAAACAAACACATATCCTCACTTTTTTTCGTTAAGTTGTTTATTTCAAAATCTACAAGGAGAGAATGAAAAACACGTGCGTTATAATTCTTGGTCCATTTCTTTGCCGTCCCCTGCAAAACAACAACGTGAAATGACCAAATTCTTATTATTATTCATTCAAAATATTTCCCCGTTTCTGATTGGTTAAACCACACGCATAATTCACCATAGCCAGCTGCTGTTGACCAAATTTGCAAACAATTTTGTCATATCTAACCGATGACGTCAAAAGTGCAGCCCGCTCCAGATTATTGAACCATTGACCGAGAAAACCTGGGGACGAGGTTGTGTTATTTTAACAAAGAGCGAAATGGCTTCGCGTAGGTTTACAAGTTTGAGCGAAGAAAATATAATGAATAATAAAGCAATTATTGAATTCGGCTTTCGTAGGATATGAAGAATTCTGCAGATCTCGAAGGGTGTTATCCACCTTGGCCTCGGTGGATAACACCCTCCTCGAACAGCAGAATTCTTCATATCCTACGAAAGCCGAATTCAATAATTGCTAAATATTTTCTATATCGAATTTTACGCAGTGTTTCATATTCAGTTTCGAGATAGTTTTGACGAAGAGAAAAACAATAGATGACTTTAGAGTATCGCTAGATTCGTAGGTAAAGTATAAATTTATTTTTTAATTGAGGTTGTCCTCGGCGTCGCCGTCGTATTTTTCCTCCATTTTAGAAATCGCACCAGTTCTCCCGCGGATAATGTTACGACGCTCGTTGCATAATTAGGGAGCTTAAGCACGCGCGCTTTTGAGACGCGGACGGTAACCGGAAGTGAGCTGTTTTCACTTTTAACTTGCCTTCACACAACCACATTCACATTGCTAAGTATCTTTTCTCCATTCGAGGGGAGTAGTATAAGAATCTGGGAGACAATACTTTCCTAGCACGAGAAATGTTCTCTTCCGGTTGCCGTCCGCGTCCCAAAACGCGCGTGCTTAAGCTCCCTAATGATGAACACGCGTGCAACGCCGCGCGTGGGCTATCCACGCGAGGAAAATTCGATTGGCTATTCCTATATTCCTACACATTCCTTGGATTGGGTGATGTAGCAGCTCTCCTAAGGTCTCACATGATTGGCTTGCTACCCTTTGAGAGTACAATAGAACAAACAACAGAAACAATGCCCCTATCCCTAACACAATAGCAGCTGCTACAATGTTAAAACAAAAGCAGCTTTGGACAGCTGCTACACTACTGCTTGGATTCCCTCAGCACTGGGAGGGGTCTGAAAATAACTTGAGAGTTCCCATATTATCATCCCATTCCACAAGACTCACAGAGCTCAGTCATCAAATATGGCTTACAATTAATATATTTATTCACTCGCATTTTGCCTCCCAAGTAAGACGTAGAACAAATTGGAACATACGTTTGAATTTTATAAAAAGTATCGGCACTATATAAGGAAAGCACGCATCTCAGATGCACATCAATGTTAAAGTGATGTAATCTTTTCTGTGTTTGCGTTCTGCAGGGCTATGCCGCGATGCAACAACAGCTCAGTGGGCAGGTGAAGATCAACGCTCTATCTCTTTTCATTATATTATTACTTTGAAGTTGTTTTCACCTAGCCCTATAGCAGAAATTTTGCAACTACGCTACTTCTTTCTTCTGTCCAGTAGCAGTGTGACGCGTGACGGATTTGGGCGTCACGTGAGGGATTTTCGGTTAATGGTGTGGGCTAACCACACCCTTGATCACAAGCCCACGGCATATGCACCTTGCGTGGGTCACTGCTGGCGATGTTCTCTAAAAAAAATTAATAGGCCATTTCCGAGTTACCTTGTGTTTGAAAACGAGTCCTCGTGCAAAGCCTTTCATGTGAAAATGAGTTTGATTTGCATGAAAATGAACCTGTAGGGGAAATACATTTTTATATGAAGGGTTTTGGACGAAAACTCGTTTTGACACAAAGGCAAACAACAACTTTGAAATAGCCTATTTGTCTGCTTATTAACACATGATTCTTTTTCCTCCTCGCAGATTGCCATGGAAGACCTGTTGACTGGCTACAAATCTTTGTGTCGCGAAAGAGAAGAAGTATGTGTTACAATCAAACAATACAATACAGTA
>OZ026599.1:36799836-36814836 GCA_964020085.1 Micromussa lordhowensis | reverse complement strand
TTTATCTCCATTGCAGCTTGAAGCTCTGAGCAGAAAAGATCAGTCTATAGACATGGAAGGCGCTCAGCAAGCTATTCAGTTAGTACCGACAATAACAAATTAATGAGGGTTATGAAATTGTTTTCAGGATTTCTCCCGCGATAACATCCATTATTTTATGACTTGGGTTTGTAGCCGATCTAACGCGTGCTCTGATTGGCTAATACTAGGGCATTATTCTCCCGTAATGCCCACGGGCCGATTACGGGCCTGCAAAAGCCAAGCAAAAAGCCATATAATAAACAACTTATTAACCGAGAGTGAGGTCTTTACGGGAAAATCTCAAACCTCGGCCTTGCCGTTTTGACCTCGCTATCGCTCGGTCAATACGGCAAGGTCTCGGTCCGAGATTTTCCCGTAAAGACCTCACTCTCGGTTAATAAGTAGTTATTAATCAAGATGACGACTTGAAATGAAAATAGTTCCCTAGTCATGCTATGGTAAAAGGGGTAGCCCTGACGCACCATGCTGGGGTCAACCTTTCTTGCTGAAGTCACAACTGACAGAGAGCTCGCCTTGGTCGAATCGTACGTATGAGGATTTGACCCAACTAAATGTAACTTACAAGTTTTGTTCTCGGAGTTGACTCAGACTTTGGTATCCAAAAATATAATTAAACAAGAACGGTTTAAGCACTGAAATGGATTAATTTGCACGCTCAATACTAGCCTGAAATCAGTCAGTCATCTCCCGCCCTCAGCATGACTCCCGGGCGAGGGTGAGAGATGACTGACATTTCAGGCTACACACTCAAGGCAGAGTAAAGTATTGCTATTGTTTTGACCAGTGATCTGTTGTTTGTTTGTTTGCAGTGATACATTTCAACATGTTAGAGACACCACGAACAAATTGAAGATGATGAACAAGAAGATGATCGATTTATCAAAGGCAGGAGAAGCTACGGAGGAATTGGAACAGTATATTTCAATTCATGGACTGCTATTTTTAAAATACATAATTCAGGAGTTAATACCGCGGCCCAAGGAGTGAAGAAAGTCGGTACTAAGTACAAATTGACACGGTTGAACGGATGGGATCCTTAATTTCTCTCCCTCTCAGATCCGGGACGCTTTTTGCGGCCAAAAGTACTTTAACCTGGTGCACCGGCTTTCTGTGCTTTCTTAATTCATTCCCAAAATTATTCTTCGATCAGTGGATGCCCATCTCAAACAGCCATGACCTTGAAAAGATGAAGCCTGATCATATTTCATACTGGGTAGACCTCTTGCCAATTTTCCTTCCTTATCAAACAAATTTATTTTCTAGAGAAAAGCGGCAACTGGAAAGAGAGCTGCATATGTACAAGAAAATGGCAGTTCAACAAAGAAAAGACATTTTACACAGTAAGACTAACGCATTTTGTTACAAATGAACTTTGACTTTGAGAAAGAAATGGTAGAAACCTCAGATTGTGCGAGAATCTGTCAACTTTTCTCAATATGTATAAGCCTCCAAAAATTTCGGAAAATGGGAGATTGTTTTTCCGAGGATCTTAAGAGGTTTTCTGCAAATCGTCCTTGAAGCGCACAAAGGTTTTCAGCTCTTTATAAAAAAGTTTCCAACCATATGAGAAAATTGCGGTACATATATCATGTTCTATCCGCCCTTTGTTTATTTCGGCAGGGAGGTCAAGTGTTCGCAAAGATGACATTCAACAGTGGAAACTTGTAGCAGGTGAAATGGTCGATATATTGAACACGGTGCGAAACGCAGGAAAGCTGGGTAAGACAATTACATCCATGTAGTGTGGAGTTAAAAACACCTGTTGAACATTTTCTACTCCCTTGCCGATCCTATTTCTTCAAAAATTATTCAGAAGAATTAATGGCCTCAAGGTAATAAAACCAATTATATAATAACCAAATCAATGCGCGCGCTCTGATTGGTCAATCAGCTATAGGTTATTGTGCCGGTAAACCCATGGAAAAATCGCGCGTCTTCTGAATTATTATATAAAAGCAATAGACCTCAAGTTTCTATGGGTTTTAGGCTGATAAACCACTTGGGATGTTGGTAGAACACTCGAAGAATTCGTAAATCACTCGCCTGCGGCTCGTGATTTACAAATTCTTCTCGTGTTCTACCAACATCCTGCGTGGTTTATCAGCCTATAACCCATAGAAACTTGTGGTCTATTGCTTAAATAACCAATTTAAAACAATTTTTCGAGTTGGTAGCAAAGTAATATCTGTGTCGCATTCCGAAGAGAAAAGTGTCTAAAATTCGATTTCCTAGCCGCCACCAAAGCTATATCTGTTCAAACACGATTTAACTAGAAAACATCTCAACCCTTTCATGCGAGATTTTGCTCAGCCCCAATATTTTACTTTTTGTCATGCAATGTTGCTAAATAATTGAACATTTGTTTTTCCAGTTGCTCTGTGAGCATTTAGTCGATTTTCAAAATGGACACACGCATGGAATGTCTCTCCTGAGTTAGCTGTTTATCAAAACAATCTGTTGACATAGGAATTGATGACGTCAGAATTAGTTCTCTACCCTTCCAAATGTTGTCTGGGGACAACACTGGGCGGTAAAGGATTAAGAGTATCTCTTGATTAAAGAGGCTACGTCACGGTATTTTGAGTTATTTCTACCATCGACAAAATTACCTTTTAATTGAAGGAAACCTGAAAATAATGCTCTAGAAAGATAGGAAAACACTAAAGAGATAATAATAAGCCATAAAGGAACAAGGATGGAAGGATGGAGAAGATTGACACGGATTACAAACAACAATATTGAAAAATTGAAGCTAAATTTTTCAAACCGTTTAACCGTGACACAGCTCCTTTAAGTAAGCGCAGTTCGAGTGGTACAAAAAATACTTCTCTTCGATCAATTCGTGGATTAACCCTTCCGAGGGTCTCCTTTCAAATCGCTGAAAATTGTCAACGTGTGCTGTTTTATGTTTCGACCGTTAGCTGCGTTTCCTTTTCCTCCGAATGCCAATAAGCACTTAATGACTGACCCCCAAGGGAAACAAAACTCACTGTTTCCCGAGGGGGCAGTCATCAAGTGTTTTGTTATACCTCCCAACTCAAACATAGAAAAAAGAACTGCAAAACAATTATCTGCTTGACGCGTGTGGTGGCTGTTCCCGCAGTACGAGCGACAGTAGTGGAAACCGAGCTGTCCCGCTACCGAAACGACACGATAATAGTCTTTTTCTTCGCAGTTAACAAAAAATGAAGACAATACTAAAGTTGCTTTGGCTTCTTCTAATGCTTAACTCAAGAATTCTTTTGTTGTAAATGACTCAACTATTTTCCTACCTGGCGACAGCGATGGAAGAGCGAGTTGCCAAACGGGGGCGACCCATTTTTGGCGCCAAATTAAAAGCTTGAAGACACAAAATGTTCAAATTTTCCCCTTTGTTAATTTGATATGTTTTTGCAATTATAGATCCCTTTTCATGAATAGTGAATGCCTTCGCTAGTGAGAAACGTTCCCGACTTCAATGGCTTTCTGGCACACAAATTTTCCACGACCTGATCACGTGCGAGTCGAAAGTCCAGGTTGTTGTTTCCCCAGGGAGTTTTTGAGTTTTGTTCGCCCTACGGAGTTAGTGAGCTATGACCCATGACATGTGGCATGTTATCCTCCAATCGGAAAACGCATTTGAGTTGGGAGGTATAACAAGAAACATTACCCTCGCCCTCTGTCCTTCTGCGCTCTTCGCTCGTGATTCTGTCAGTCTCTATTTGCCTGCCTACTTCCATATTCTTCTGATTCAAAAATGTGAACAATCTATTTTCGTGTTTTTTAATAGACAAGGAATCTTTGGAGAAGGAACTCGGCAAGATTATTCTGACATTGAATAGTCAGACTGAGTTCATTGACAAGTAAGTGTCACCGCACAGGCACAGCAAGTTCATGTATCGTGCTAGAGCTTGTTTACCTGTGGCTCATAGCGACTTCATCAACTGAGGTATTGGTGTTTTCACATTGACAGTGTCTTAGAGCTCTCAGATAAGTTAATGTATGAAAGAACATATATTTGAACTGCAGAGAAAGATAGGGAGATACGGAAGATGTCTTCGTATTGACATTAGGGAGCTTAAGCAAATCACGACAACGACGGCAACGAGAACGCCATCAAAGAAAGGTTTAATGAGCAAAACAATAGCTGTGTACGTGCGTTATATAGAGGATATTACACGGGGGGGCGAAGATATGAATTTTATTTTCGAGTGGCAAAACAATATTTTACGAACGAGCGCAGCGAGTGAGTAAAATATTGTTTTTTGCCACGAGAAAATAAAATTCATATCTTCAAGCCGCCGTGTAATGTTTTTTTTATTATATAGACATGCTGATGACGGCGTTTTTGATGATTTCCCGAAGATTTCCGACCACCTTCCGAAGATTTCCGAAGAAATTTCAAAATTGTTCCGAAGGCAGGACGAACGCTCCCGAACATTTTCCGAGAATTTCCGAAAATTTCCGAAGATGCCCGAAGATTTCCGAAGATTGCCGAAGACTTTCGAGGAAGACCCGAAGATGTTTCGATGATGCACCAACCAATTTAAGTACAATTTAAGAGACAAACTTGATATCAATGAAATCATCGATAACCTCACGTGTGAGATTATGGAAAATAAACCACTCGGGTCCCGGATGTATTTTTTATGAATTTTACGAGTGGTATATTTTTCAGTAAAACATCCGTGTCTATATAATAAAAAGCCTTGTACATTTCTTAATGACCAAGTTCTGATCTGAAGGAACACGAGCGACGACGGCTAACTTTTCGTATTTCCATTTGGTATTGAAAGCTGTCATTCAGTCGTACGTTTATAGAGCCATTGGCGTACAGATCTAGACACTTTTCACGAGAGACTTTTTCTACGAGGCCTGGTACTCGCAAAGAGACAACAACGCGGGAAACGAACATATTGACATCCCGGATGTGTACAAATCCCTCGCGTAATCACGCGCAGCGGTCGTTCGTTATGTTTTTTTTGCTGGCGTAGCACGCGCAGAATTGTGAACCGTTAGAAAGCCGTCACTCAGTTGGCTTTTTAAAGAAACCGATGAAGGCCAAAGTTGTTTGGTCGAAACGTCTTTGAAGTTTTATTAACGTTGTTTCTAACGTTAACAAGAGTCAGTGTCAAGCACAAATTTCAATTCTGATCTAGACACTTGTTTGCTTGCAAAATATAAATTCATTGTTTACTAGGCGTCGTCCGCGGCGTTGCCGTCGTCGTTGCTTAAGCTCCCTGATGTCTTGTTACGTCACCAGAAAATTCGTTATAGCAGACGTTTATCATCATAAACTTTCATTTACACCAAGACAGCAAAGTGAATCATAAAACAACAAAGTGGCCGTGAGCCACTGAGCTCAGGATAATGATTTATGAAAAGCTGAGAATGGAGCTTTTGTATTAATTAAATAACGCGAGTCCATTTATATGTTCGAACGTAGTCGCTCGAAATTTACCACAATTGGTGCTAATCTCGCAATCTGATTGGCTAATTTGCCGTGGTCGATGAGAGTCCATACCACGCTGCTCGCGTCATTGTGTCACGCAAAAGCCTTTTTCAGCTCGCGCTCTAAAAAAAACACATTTTCTTTGACGTTGATATTGTGGTAAAAACAAATCGAAATGCGCTTAATCGTGCTCTAAACTCTTATCGTTAACGAGTACGCGTCATTACTCATTTCCCAGACATTTTTTTCGTATTGTTTCTGTATGTTGAGCGAGTTTGCAAAAGTTATGGGCCTCGTGAGTCCACAACATTTTGACCACTGTGATGACGCGTATCGTTGTCGATAAGAGTACATACCACGCTAAACCACATTCGATTTGTTAAATATCTCGAATTGAATTGAACTTGAATTCTTATCTGCATGATTTATCGAAGCGGTATGCCATGATTCTAGAGTCGAATACGGAAAGAACCCTTGTCAATCACTTGAGGATTTTTTTAAAAGTCAATAGAGTGATTTGAAGACCAAGCGTGTTTTAGCAATGTTGGAACCTCTTGCGTAAGACTTTACATTCCTCATGTGTTCTTTTTTCTAGTTTCGAAGTGTCTGCTAGATGAGACGAGAGAGACGTATTTTGTAGCTCAGTTCTCCGTTTCTATTCTTATGCCAGTGTAATAATTTTCTTTTACTCATGCAGATATTTTACTTGGATAGTCAATTAATCGGTGTTTGTTGTTGTTGTTGTTGTTTTTTTTAAATTGCAGTTTAAAAAGAGAGTTGAGTAAACAAGAGAAAGTAAGTTGAGTGGTGTTAAACTGAATCCAGTTCCCAATACTGACTGTCTCTTCGTGTCAATTTTTTATTTATACTTTAATGGGCATTTATACACATTTAAATAAATAAATTACAATATTTAGTGGGGGCGCGGTGGCCTCATGGTTAGTGAGCTCGACTCCGGAGCGAGCGCTCCGAGTTCGAGCCCTGGCCGGGGAATTGTGTTGTGTTCTTGGGCAAGACACTTCACTCTCACAGTGCCTCTCTCCATCCAGGTGTATAAATGGGTACCGGCGAATTTAATGCTGGGGGTAACCCTGCGATGGACTAGCATCCCATCCAGGGGGGAGTTATTTAGAGAGGAAGCCACATCAGCCTTAGTTATGCGGGTCCTCTATCCTGATCGAATTGGAATGTAGAGATGTTGGTTTTTGTGAAGGGAGGAAAACCGGAGAACCCGGGGAAAAAACCCTCAGAGCAAGGCGAGAACGAACAACAAACTCGACCCACATATGGCACCGGGCCGGAATCGAACCCAGGCCACATTGGTGGGAGGCAAGCGCTCTCACCACTGCGCCATGCCTGTTCCCCAGTGGTATGGTAAAGTAAAAACAATAGTGAGGATTCTGACGTGTTTTTGTGTGTTTGATTTGATATAGGGCATGAAGAATCTTGAGAAGGATAAGAATCGACTGAACAGCGATAAAGTTCTGGTGGAGGGCGAACTGCGAACAAAGCAAATAGAGCTGAAACAGTGTAAACAGGTTGAAATGAGAAAATACAAGCTGCAAAATGCAACCGAAATCAATTGTCTCAAAATTAGTTTAGCCTGCTACGGCCGCTGTCAAAAGATGAGATAAAACTAACTTGAAGTGTTTGCTAGAGGGAGCAATCAATTTCCAGTGTAATACCTTGTTTTTTTTTTCTCTCTGATTTTCCTAGCAATTGACTCGACTGAAAGCTGCAGTTAGGGTTTAAGGCTTAATCTCTTACGTATTGCGATTTTGGATTTACGGTCAAATTCACTTCAACATTATGGCTCAGGTTACGTTATTTCTGAACGCAATCTGTTCGTTGTTATTTTGGCGTTTTTTTTTTTCGTTCTTTCTTTTGGCTTGGTATTGTGTAATGTAAAGTGAACAGAATTTGCGAGTAATTGACGTGTGTCTTCCTGTCTTTTCCGCAGTATCTTCGGAAAGTTCTAAAGGAGAAAAAAGACGGAGAGAAAATCAAAATTGACGAAGCAGAAATAGACTTGGCTGATGAGGTGAGGAGTTAGGATTTACTTCTATGGAACGCGTGTTTATTTAGAATTTGATTTCGATTCAAGTTAAAGATGATTTCCTTTCCAGTCCGTACTGCGCACTCCCACCACCTTAATGTTTATAAACATTGTCAGTTCCCACTCGATGGAATGCGAATCGATGTTATTCGTGACGAACCACGTACCTTATCTTTGAGGCCTTTCAAATTCTTTTTCCAACAGCTTCACTGATTTTTTACAGCTGCGAAGTTGTTTCATCAAGTGATATGAGAAAGAACGAAGCATTAAGGCTTCGACCGCTTCGCATCCATGATGGCGGTTGTTTTGAAACTTTGAATTTACTTCATGTAAGTAGTTGCTAAATGTCTACATTTTGTGATGTTTTACATGAAACAAAACAAAGAACACAGACAAACTCTCGAGAGTGCGCAGTTACGGACTGGAAATCAGCTTTAATATTTTTTCGATCCAGTCTGAATAGAGATATTGAAAGTTTTAGCGTGGGGACCTTATGAAGCCAATCAAATACCATGATGTCATAATGTATTTAGCACTGTTGCGTTGTCATGTCATGGTTATTTACCATTAACCAAACAAATACAAAAAATTCGTTTCAGTGATTCGTTATGGTCTGCCCGAAAGAAAAATTTCCAAAATCAACGGAACACCGTAAGAGGTAGTTCAGAATCGTGCAACTGGAGTATTCGAACGGAAAATGTGTGTTCAATTTGCTTTTGCCGACCAACTTCTGTAGTTTCGCCTTCTTTTTTACATTTACTGAGCTAAGTTGGTGGTGCTTCGTGTAAACTTTTGTTAAGTGCAAATTCTCGGAAGAAATTTTCGGTCAAGATTTGTGCGCCATTTGCCTAAAGAGTGAACCAACAAGTTTTTCCACGTAAATATGGGAACACCCCGCACTGCTTTCTTTAAAGGGAACCTCCACTGTGACAAAAAGTTTACTTCAAATCACACTAAATAATTTTAAGAATAAAATTTGCTTGAAGTTTTAACTAACAAAGCGCGTTGGCCTTAAATACATGAATATTTTTGTTTTCAAAGTTCCCGGGAGCAGCCATCTTGAATAATTGTGACGTAAAATGGTTGCCCTTTTGTTATTAGACAAAAGCTCTTGGTGTCAGAACAATAGAGCAACCAAGACACGTCACAATTATTCAAGATGGCGGCGCCCAGAAAATTTGAAAACAAAAATGCGCGATTCTGAAATTCGTTTTTCTCCACTATAGACACTCTTCTGGAAAAAAATTAGACCTAACGTTACTGCAAATACTATATCCTGCGGTTTAAAGTGATTCTTCGGTAGGAGTGGAGGCTCCCTTTAATGTAGATGGCAAGTGGTAACTGTTGTTGTTTCTTATGTTCTCAGATAAAACTTCATTTTAGTGGGTTGAGTACGGACACGACTAATATTGACATACTGCAGGCTCAAGTGAGGGACGCACGGAAAGTTGTTTCTAAATTGGAAGAGGTGAGACTGCATTCCCTTATTAGTACGCTAAAACAGAAATTCCAAGAGCTTGGAAGAGTCATTGTGCAAAACTTGAAGGAAAGTAGGTCAAAGTAAGATGAACTAGTATCAAAACAAGGGAAAGATTCAACCCTATATTTGCTTCACACTAACAAAAACAACTAATTATTGATAATAAATATATCTTTAAGTGTTTTTTTAAAAGAATTCAGGGAATCAGCATTTCTACCTAACGAGATCAAACAATCAAACTTTCAAAAGATTTTCAAACGAAATTGAAAAAACTCACACCTTTCAAAGCAAGCTAATTTAGGAGGTTTTAGATATTTGCACGGCATCCTTGTGAAGCTGGTTATTGATTTAATCACTTTATAGTTACCTTGTTCGGTGCTGCTGCTACTAACGCTACAATCATTTTTATATAAAAGGAAAACCGAGAACTTCAAAGAAAGCTAGCTTCATTACCTGCAGCTATTGCTAAGGAGGTATGTGAAAGGATTAATAAGGGTAATCAAGAGATTGTAAAATAAATTTTCATTTGTGGTCAAGTGTGGAGCTTTAACCCTAACCCTAACCCTAACCCTATAGAAATAGTGAAGGCCATCTATGTTCCTAACCAATTCAAAGGCTTAGCTTGAATCAAGAGAATTTGCTCAAGTTAGCGAGGTTTTCTTCCTGAATCAAGACTCAGTAGATCTTATGTGGACTGCTGGTAACCAGTGAACAGGCTCCGGCTTGAAGGGTCTAACCGTGGCTGGAGGGACCGAGAAGGAACTGGCTGAGAGTAAAGTGGCCGGGGGGGGGGATGGGGTGGGATCCTTCTCCTCCTTTCTCACTTTTTTTTCTTCCATCCTCGACTAGAGAACCTGTTCACCGTCTAGACTGCTTGTTGTATTAAAAAAAAAAATTGTTAGCATATTTTCTACAGGTTACCCTCGATCAGTTTTCTAAAGCAATTTTTAAAACCAACTAGACTAGTAATACTTTATTTATGCGCATGGTAATTATATACTAACGTATGATAATTGATGTTCTTGTATTTAAAGGCACCAGCGGGTGAGGAAAGCACAAGTCCAGTGACACAAGAAGCGCGTGATATCAAATCTGCGCATGCCAAGGACTGTCCCAAGTGCTCTTCGTACAAAGCAAGACTTGCCAACTGTTCAGAAGAATTAAAAGAAAAAAGAAAACACATCGAGCGCTTAAAACAAGATCTCAACAAACTAAGGGCACAGCCGTCTACGTCTAAGAAGGTATTTTGACTAAATAAACGCATTGACTGTTCGCAGCCGAATTCTAGATTTTCTTTCCTTGGCCATTACAGTCCCCCATAAATTGGCAAGATATACATGAGTTTGCACCACCTTTTTTTTTCAGGATAGTACTGACGATGAATCAGAGCAGGACGATAAATCAGAGCAGGACGATAAATCAGAGCAGGATGATAAATCAGAGCAGGATGATAAATCAGAGCAGGACGATAAATCAGAGCAGGCCTTGGCTGGGGCAGAACTAAAAAGAGAGAGATTTCAGTCTGGCACACAGTCTAGCAGACAGTCTGGCAAAACTTCGTCCACTAAAGGTAAAGAACCGTTAGAATCTGCACGCATTGCGGACCTTTGATATTACAAAAATTGTTCATCAAACAAAGTTGACGTGATTCTGTGTTTTGAGTGGAGATTCTATCGTCAAAGCTAATTTAACGTTTGAACAATTGAACATTTGCGCAAGGTTCTGCAAATGGCCGATTATATGAAGCTCCTTTGGGCCAAGGCCATGTTCTCCATTTTACACTGTCCTTCGCGTCTTTTTGCGCGCTTTTTTAAAGTTGTTTTTATTTGCTGAAACCAATGCTCCACTTTACTTAGGTTATTCTTTGTATCAGAAAATCTGCTTGCTAAGACCCAGGTCAAACGTGGAACTTCAAATGATACGAATTCAATTGCAACTTGAGTTGACCCAAACGGGTAAAGCTCGGCCGTTGAGTCAAACGTCAAATTGAATTCGAATTTAGATCGACCAGCACGTTCTATCCGTCTGCTTCAGACGGACAGAGCGTGTTGATCGATCTAAATTCATTCGGACGACCTCAGTTGAGTCAAACTTCGAACCAGTCAGTCATGAAATTTATTCGCCCAGTTTAGTTCATTTCATGTGCAGTTTCGAACTTCACATGAGACGAACTAAACTGAACGTCAACGCCGTTTGACCTTGGCAAAAGGGTAAATTGTGTTGTTGTTACAGGTGCTGTGGAGGCAGAGGTCACTACATCTCAGGCTTCCTCCGATCACGAGGCAGAGTCAGAAGAGGAACCGATCAAAGAGAAACCAAAGAAGACGTCGACGTTAACGGTGCCAGGAAAGAAAACGAAACAAAAGGCCCTGAAATCGCCAGTAAGGCGCAAAAAAGTCAGGAAAGCAAAACAGGAAAGGAAGGAAGACGAAAAAGGTGACGATGAAGATGAAGAAGAGGAAGTTGTTGAAGAACAAGATAAAAAAGAACCAGGGTCACTCACCAAAAAAGAAAAGAAAGGATCTAGAATGAAACGGCGTGAGTTATTAGTTGGTGAATGCAGGGAAGAGAGGGCGCCTTACGTGAAAGTACGAGAGGCGAGGATGGTCACGCTAGCCGACAAAGTAAGTAGCCATGTTTTTCTTTTTAACATTTGCTTTAGTGCTTTCATAAGTAGCCATAGTTATAGCTTTCGCACCTGCGTTCAAGTTTTCAGAAATTAGAATAATTTGCATGAAGTTACCTATCTTACTCAATAACATCTTCATCTCAGACAGTGCCCGCGATGACCCGCTCTGTCCCGTCATGTTCTTTTGATAACTTGCTCTGAAAGAACTCTAGACAATTTCTGGGGAAAAGAAGCAAATGTTATTTCTCTCCTAAGATGTGGTTGAAGTCTCTAAATGTTGATGAAAACATGACCCTGTTAAAGTTGTAACGATAGACGGCGCTAACTAAATTTACTTCTAAGTTAATGGTGGATATGTGGCCAAGCGGCTGGATTTGAAATCTGGAGGTCCCTGGTTCAAATCCTCCACCGCGTTGTGTAAATATATTCAACTGGTCAGCCTCCCACCAGTTGGGATTCGTAATAGTTTATATTCTATTTGCAATAGATGTTTCCTCATTTACAGTGTCCCTAATTACTACAACATTGCTAAATACGTTTGACGCTTAAATAAAGTTATTTACTTTCTTAAGGGAACCCAGACCAGTCAGTATGATCGTAAGGTATTAGAAGGAATCAACCAGCGTCCGTCAGTAGTACGGCATTCGCAACATCGGCGCAGATCACTGGCAGAAACCATCATGGCGGGAGTAGCGCCCAGTGCTGTAGAGGAAGAAACAAAGGCTGCCGCGATGCTTATAGAGGACGAGGTGCGCGAAGAATTCTGGGGGTACTCTATAAATATTTGGGTTGGGGGGAGGGGAGGGTTGTGCTGCTAGGACGCTGTAACTCTTACCCTACACTACACCATGATCAGGTGTTTTTTTGTAATCCTATTTTAGACCAAAACTGTCTGATTTCTATGCCATTTCTACTGAAAAACCAGCTTGATAGCTCAGTTGGTAGAGCACTACACCGGTATCGCAGAGATCATGGGTTCGAATCTCTTTTAAGCCTAAATTTTTTCCAGGCTTTATTTTCACAAATGCGATGATCATTCAAATCTTTACATAAAGTAATCAATGACCATGATTCCTTTGTTTTCACAGGCGGACCGATTGTGCGACGAGATATCTGGTTTTGTGGAATATGGTTTTGACCTCGTTCAACAAGGAGGTACCATGACATTCACTAATCAACAAAATATAGGAATTATCTGCTTGTAACAAAATTGATTGTGACCTGAGTTGCAAAGGCTGTTATAGCAGTTATTAGCGGTTTGACATACAAATGAAGCAAAAGGTTCAATTTGGCTTTGTATAGACGTCTTCGCCTCCTTTGTCTACATTTTCAACTCAACTGTAATAACAGCTATTGACAAGTGAAGAACCTTCTTCTAAGACCACAATGCATACTTCAGTCAGGGGGGGACTGGGTTACCAAGAAGCAACTCAGTTTTTCGGTCGGAGTGATTGTTGGAGTGATTTGAGAGGATTTCGTGAAAGCGCTTTTGTGCGCTCCCACTGAATTCGCAAATTAGTGCAACTGATTTGTTAGATAAGTATGGTGAATAATCTTCTCTATTTTGCTTCACAGCCAAGACCACTCGAGTATTGATTGATACACATCTTGGTGAGAAAGGTACGGAACTGCTGGAGTCCTCCGACAATGGAACTTTTTCGGTAATAACTTGAAGAGATAAATAACCTAACTACTGTGGTATTTGCCTCGAGTTAAATTTAGCGGTTCTCGTTTGTAATGTAATGTCGTCATGCAATGTAATGTAATGTACAATCTTTATTTAAACACGGAGAATCATCAGTTAAGCTAAAAGTTAAAAACTAAAACTCATTACAACTGTTTTACATGATTGCCGTGTGGTAATCCGATATCTCAGATACCTTCTTGATACCTCGTTTAAACTGCCCAATAGAACCAACGCTTTTTAAATCTTGGGGCAAGTTATTCCACAAGCAGTCCCCGCTATAACAAAAGCTTCGTTTCAAATAATTAGTATTTGGCTTGGGCAGCGAAAGTTTCCCCACGGCACGCATGTCCAGTTCCCAACAGTCAAAATCGTGCAACCAATTTTCAACCAATTGCCAGAGCGTTCAGCGTTCTTTCGCGCTTGGCATGCACCAGGCTCGTGTTCTCGCGCTTGGCACCGAGCGCATGTTTTCCCGCGCTTAGCGCCGGTTGCCAACAAACTGTCCAACAAACTTAAGATACAACAAAAACTGAAGTCAATTTTGTGTTGCATGCAAACAATCAAAGACTTCAGATTCAGTAAACTGCTTTCTCGCTGAAACCTTCACTCTCGTTCACCCGTCGTAAACAGCCCTCTTAATATTTGGCGCTATGGCAATTTAATGGCTCCTCTTATTTCGAAAGCTGATCGTCGACTACTTCTACTATTACTAGTTTATCCTTCCTGTATTTCAATTTTCCCAGATTGATAAAGCTCTCAAACCTCTGATGTCGTCTGATCACCGCAGACAAAATTTAATGTTTGCGAGCAAAAAGCGACGTCCATCCCTACAGCTGGAACGAAGAGGAACTATCCGAAGAGATTCCAAGGGACCTCTCATAGATACACCGACTGATGGAATGCTTGGACGGAAGAGGGAAGACAGTGTCGGCGCGGAGACCGACAGGGCGCATCTTGAGCGTGACAGCCTCGCAGAACAGAAAGGAGACACACTTACTTCTGCCGGTACTGAAGCCCAAACTGAACAACCATCTGATAGCGTGACAGGCCAGCGTGACACCGCAGTCACGACAGAACAGGGACCGCCAGTTGCGCGTCGAAACACTCTTTTCCCAGATGAAAACACTATTAATTCTACTCAGACGCAGCAGGAAGATGATGATAACCGTAGCTCAGAAGAACTGCAACAGCCCAAAGAAATTGGGGATGATCGCAGCCTAAAAAAACCGCAGCCCATCACAATTGACGCGGCTAAGGCGCAAGGAAAAACTGATGATAACCGCAGTTCAATGGAAGTGGGCGTAACTGACCATGATTTTTTGACGCATAACAAAGAAGCTGCTCCATTATCAGTTCCTAAAGACGCCAGTCACGTGTTTGACGCAGCCTTGGTTAAGGAGAGCAAGTGGTCCACGCTTGAAAACCTTGTTTCCTCGCTCCACCCCCACGCGGGCGCGGGCTGCTCGCACGTGCTGAACGAGGTGAAACATATCGCTCAGAAGTCTGGGGCGATCCCTCCAGAGGATCAAATCAAGGAACAGGTCACAGTTATGGCGCAACACGCGATCGACAGTAAGTAAGTTTTAAAATCTATCACACGCACGGCGGGAAGAATAAATGCATTCAAAGATCTTCAGAAGTGAGAATGGTCTGGAAAATTTCCTTTCCCCACCTG
>OZ026599.1:36764836-36797336 GCA_964020085.1 Micromussa lordhowensis | reverse complement strand
GCATAACTAAGCATATAATAAATTGCAATTTCTTCTTCTTTACAGCTTAATATGTACGAGAAATTCTACAAGCTCTGGGAAACCTATAGAGAAGTAAGTGAAAATGCTCAGAAAGGGAGTTGTACATTGTCAAACAAACAGGACATATTGTCATAAATGAAACAACAAATCAAAAATAGATACAGTCGACCTCCACTAACGGGCACTTTTTTTGTCCTGGCGGACAGTCCATACAGTCAATCTTATTTTAACCTCTCTAAGACGGCCACCACTGAGCTGTCCCAGCTGCCAAACTAACCTCTCGGCACAGCCAGTTAATTAACGATTGACGAACGGTGTATAAAAAAAACATTTTTTTTTTGGAAAAGGTCATCAGACTTGATCCCTATTGCCCGTTGTTAAGCACTGTTTCTGTTTTATTGATACATTTTGATTTACATATGATAAAATAAGATTTTTTTGCAAAAATTGTTGCATCGGCTACACTACTCGTCATCTCCATCAGCGAATTGAAGAACATAGAGCCTCCGCCGTTGGTACACATATGAAAGGTTGCCACGGAACTTCAAACCCCGAGCTTCTGAAGCAGTTCTCCGTTTTAAAGAAATGTCACGGAAAGCTTAATTGTCTTATCCGCGAAATGCTCTTCATCCGTGAGAGGAAACCGAAGTTGAACACACAAGCGGACTCAATTCGCGCGAAAGTATTTGTTTAGAACATTTTATCGCGCGCGCACTAATTCGTTGGCTGACGTTACAAACCACTTAATTTTAAACTTGAACTGACCGTTACATTCATCACTTGAAAATGAAGTCAAGATGACTTCGAAACGTCGTGTCATATCGCTCATTTTTGTAACCAAAAAGTGTTGCACCCTTAAAAATAATGGGTGTCATGTTTACACCCCTAGCTTTACGGTGACCCTCGTCAGTGGGGAGCTTCGACTCTATGCTGTTTATTTTTAACATGGTATTAGTTGTGTATTTTCTGCAGGATATTCCAGATTTCTTGTTATTTTCTTTCAGGAAAAACGACCAACCGGTGTTGTGAACAGAAGCGATGACGTGCCAGTCCTTGGACTAAAAGTAAGATGAAACTGAGCAACACAATTGCGTGTTTACTTTTGTGGTAAAATATAGCCCGTTCAATCCAAACTAATGGACTATTATTTTTATTCTTTTTCGAGATTCTGTCGACGCTAGATGAAAGGTAAATATGATCAAAATGTTCTTTATTGTTTCAAAGGAAAGCAATTACGCTTTCTAGGTCTATATTGGCCTGATGCAACGAAACATTGTACAGTGGAACAGGCTCGATTTAACGAACCTCTATATAACAAAGTCCTCGAACGATTTTCCTGGCCCCAGTAATAGTAAAATATATGGAAAGAACCTCAATACAACGAAACCTCGTTATAGCGAACATATTTTGCCAGTCCCTTGGTCCTTCGTTATATCGAGGTTCCACTGCACTACACTTCCCCTTTGTTTTGAGCGGGTTTCCCAGCGTATAAATTTTTGTTGTTGCTGTTGTTGCACCAAGTCTTTACTGTGCTCGGTTACTGATTCAAAAGCGAACTCATTTTCTACGTTTTACTACTGACCAGTCACAAGAAACCTTTTTTCTATACATCATACTAAGATTACCAGTTGAGTACCAGCGCGAGGTAGTTTGGTAACAAGGTTTTAACGTTAAAATCGTCAGTGTGTCCCGAGCAACGGTGCTCTGTTTCTATGGCAACTTGTCGGCCTTTGACGCCATTAGTAACAAAGCGCGCGAAATTGTAGCCGACGTTTGGCTCTATTGTTATCACTGGAAACGAGGAAAGTTGCCCGTGACAACTCCGTAAACTTTTAAGGCCAAAACTTCGTCACCAAAGTTCCGTCGCGTCTTACTCAACTATAAGCAAGACTCAAGCCAGTTGTTGCTTGGCCTTCGGTTGCAATTTCCTGCCAGATAACTAATCATTCAATACTTTTGTTGTTCTATTTTCACTTGACTGTTTCAGGGGAGATGATGCTATTAAAACTGAGGTAAGGCTAACTTTACGAACACGTCATAACGTTATTCTTAATCAGAGTTATTAAAAAAAAAATACCTCTTAGTTTGCATGTTGGACTATTTATTCCATGGATGGTTGGGTGGACGGGCGATGTATGCATTTCAGGCCAATCAGATTGAAGCTACTTTGAACAACCAACCCGGTTGCCGCTTACAACGATACACGTTGACGTCAGCTAACACACGCCTCGGCAATATGGCGGAGAAAACAGTGGCCTTTCGCGTTGTTTCATCCAGGATTATGATCACGGGAATTTAAACTATGATCCGATATATTTTTTTTGAGAAAAGGCTTTTCGAATATGGATTTCCACTATGAAAATATGAACAACACTGCCTTGGCAATGTTTCACGCCGGATTATGATGTATAAACTCATTTACCTTTCTTGGAGTAAAGGTGTTTTTCAATGAGGATTTATACTGTGGAAATACCGACAGAAATCACTGAAACCAGCGAAAACGTTACCTTGGTACTTCCAACAATCCGTGTATGACGATACTGACAAATCTAAGACTTCTGCGTATTCTCACTGAGTCGTTCCGCGTTGTTTTACGGTGGATTATGAGACAGGGAACCGAAACTATAATCCGATATTTTTTTGGAGGAAAGATGTTTTCAAACATGAGTTTATACTGTGGAAATACGGGCAGAAATGTCGGAATCAGTGAAAATGTCACCTTGAGGCGGAACCGCTAACAAGCAACTTTTAACTCTTTTGAAAAAGGTTCCAAAATGTTTTTCTTCTCATTATTTACTGTTTGCTTGAGTCTTTTACCATTCTATGTGAAACTTGAACAATGAAACGTCAAGAAATGGCCAAAATGAACGGCCGAGTACCCAACGAGAGACTGGGCACGTTTTTCTCAAAATCTACCCGTATGACCCCAACTCAACATTTCAGAAATAACAAGTTGGCTCTGATTTAACATTCATGCAAAGCAAAATAAAAATCTGTAAGACAGATTTTTTGCAAACTGAGAAAATGTGAAATCAAGAATAGCTCAAAATCTCCGTCTTACAGATTTTTTTTTTAAATTTTGGCTCTAAACGTGATTCAACCCAACAAATCTACTGTGAAAATTTCATCATGGTTGTACGGTAGGTTTTCGAGAAATCCTCGATCAAAGACTGGCTTTTACAACCTTGCGCATGCCCTTTATTTAAGCGCGCGCTCATGTGACGCCATGTATCACGTGTGGGAAAGCAAGAGTAACTCACGCACGCCTCGCGTGGTTTGCGAAAGGACGAGAAACAAGATCACAAAACATAATAGTAATCATTTGATTTTGTCATAGTCGCCTGTGAACGTCAAACGGATCATATAGTCTCGTAGCTACTGGCAAAATCTTCATAGCACGTATCTTTTACACAGCAAAACTTATCTGATACGGACGCCTTTACGATCAGGGTCTGGATGGGTTCAACTTAGGGCTAAGAAGTCCTCAAATTTTTTACTGTTACCTGAAAAATAACACATTTTTTACTGCTAGCCAAGATCTAAGATCTGCAAAAATTACTTGGTTAGTCGCTTCAAGTGGATTGAGATCGACTTTACTTGTGTGGAGACTGGAAGCTAACTTATTACATGAAATTTTTGCGACGCGTTAATTTCCCGTTAATTTCTGATGAAGAAGAAATGGGAAATTTTCGCGACACGTTTTTTTTCGCGAGTTTGCAAAAAGTTTGTATTTTGAATCACTTTAACTTCGCGGTTTTGAGTAACACACAATTTATTTCAAGTGAAGATATGAGAAAGATATGAGGACATGGGTGATCATCGCAGTCATATACACAACGTAAGCAGCTGTGAAATTAAAGCCCGAAAAAAAATTCAGGCCTGAACACAATTTATTTCCTTGGCAATGTTACTTTAATATGTCCTTGAATTTAGTAAACTGACTTTATCAAAGGTACAATAACGTCAAAATTAACAAAAACGCAACGGCGGGACTGTATGTCAACAGTAACATAATGTCATGTTATGATCCCGTCAACCTAACTGATTTGGCGATTTTTTTTTGAATCGCGAAATTAACGTGTCGCAAAAATTTCATGTAATAAGTTAGCTTCCAGGATTCTATTTAGAGTCTCCACACAAGTAAAGTCGATCTCAATCCACTTGAAGCGACTAACCAAGTTCGCTCTCGGTTAGGAATCTACCATTTTCCCGCCAATCATTCCACAAGAATCCAGCTTTCCGCAGACGTTTGGACGCGGGAAGGCTATCGCAATGGCGGGGCTGTCCCGAGACGGCATGATGATAATTCAGGGGGCTGGGCCCCATGTTCCAATTTCAACCTCACAGAGTAAGATGAAGAAGCGAGGTAAAATCAAGAACTGGTCACGAAAACAGCTGTTGATGAAACAGAAAGCGGTCATGGACAAAGTGTTACACGTCGACGCTAGAATTGAAGATTTACGGAATATCTTATCTGAAGTGGACGAAAACCAAAGGTGTGAGGGAGGGGAGGGAGGGAATTTCCCACATCCGTGGGCCAATCTAAGGGCCTGATTACATGAGCCGGGCTGGCCCGGTTAGCCGGGCTGCCTCGGTGTGACGAGATGACTTTCAGGCCGGTATTACATGAGGCGAGCCAGCCCGGTTGATCGGTTGATGGCTGATGCGATGAACCGTAGGAAACCGGAGCGAGCTTGATTTTGTACTCTCATCGGCTTAATAAGCAGGGCTGGCCCGACAAACGCGATTACATGGAAAAATCTTAGCCCGGTTAGCCGGGATCCCGGCACTGCGATACCGGGATCTCGGCTAACCGGGCTGGCCCGGTTTCCATGTAATCGCGAAGTTGATTTTTGTTGGGTTTAACAAACGTGCCGAGATCCCGACAAACTGACACCAGCCCGGCTCATGTAATCAGGCCCTAACTGTAAACATGTAAATTGAGAAATGAAAATAGAGATTGAAAGATTGAGTCGCATACTTTTACAAATGCTTCTTTGGAACGATACACTAGAATCCCAAGAAGATAGCTCTTTTACATGTATGAAAGCAAATACAAACACAGGCCTATTTGTGAAACGTGAACAACATATTACTATCACTAGAAAACACTGTGAATTTAGAAATAAACTGGAAGCCTCGCTGGGTGGGGTTTAAGAGCAGTATCTTCACACTCAGATCACAGAGTAGTCAGCTAGTTAAGTAATTGTCTAGTATGTGAGGGGTAAATAATTATTAGACCATCAAATTTTAACAAAAGTCCTAGGTAGTATCAGTAGTATCAAAGGAATTCCGGGGGTTATTTTTGGCAGAACATCTTTTACAATATAGAAATTAATATTTTAAGGAGGTCTCTAATCACCTAGAAGTGGTTCTCAGTTGGGTCCTATAAAAAACAAAAGTCTAAAATATACATTAAATGTCTAAAATACAGAAGTAATAAAAAGTAAAAATTTATCAAGGAAGGGAGGGATGAATTTCATCACATTTTAATTCCTTGTTATTTTTTTCCATTTAGCCATTACATCAGACAAAGTCAAGGTATTCCACCAGTGATGTCCCAAGACTTTTACTTCCCACTGACAGCACACTCAGTCGCACTACCATCCCTACAAACTGGATTACAAATACAAGGAGCAGTTGATCGGTATTCAGTAAAACAAGAGAAAGAAAAGAAAGCTCCTACAGAGCTCTCCAAGGAGGCCAAACATAGTGAATCTACACAGCTACCGGTGAGTTACAAAAAAATAGTTACAATACTCACAGTAGAGTAACAGGCAATTGTATGTCATACTAGGTCAGAGTGCACATGAAAGTACAAACAGTACCAGAGTCTGTACAAATACCACAAAGCATAACCCAAATAAAGAAATTCTCGTGGGGAATAGGCCGTTTTTTCTGAAGGACTGGTTCGTTTCAGGAATTATCTCTATTCAAGATATTCTCAGTGAAAACGGAAAATTTCTATCCTTTCAAGAATTCCAACATATTTACAAAATAAATTGTAACTTTTTAAATTACTACCAGGTCGTATCTGCAATTCCGAAACACCTACTAGAAAGGGCAAAACAAACTCAATTAAAGAAGACACTTTTTCTTGATAGTGAGAATTTCCAGCTGTCTCCTTCATTATCGATCAACCTTACGAAGATGAAAAACAGGGATTATTACTGGCTTTTTGTAAAAAAAAATACCCCTTCCGTAACTGCACTAAGTAAATGGGAACGAGATCTCTCATCAAATGATATTCATTGGGAAAACTATTTCAAGCAAATCAAATTTATGTGCAAAGAGAACAAACTCAAAGAATTTTACTTTAAACTCGTTCACAGGATACTTGTCTCCAAGAAAGAACTTCACCTCTTTGGAATATCGAATAATTCAAATTGCAGTTACTGCGGCCAGCCAGATTCAATAAGCCACACTTTCATCGAGTGCCACCATTCTAAAAAATTCTTTCAAAATGTCTTACAACATTTCAATGAAGAAAACGCCACCTCTTTTACACAAAGTGATAAAGAAATTATCTTTGGTAACTCTCTAAATACTACTGGTCAATTGCAACGATCCCCTCTTCTAAAGAAATTAAATTATTGTATGCTATTTGCAAAGTATTACCTTTACAATCAGAAACTTAATCAAATAGAGCCTGAGTTAAATGAATTCAATATTAGACTTAATCTTAAATACCGCGTTGAGAAACTTGTATAAATGCTCTAGATTAGTTTTTTTTTTGTTAGTTAGCTTTTATTAGTTAAATTATGTAACTCGATGCCATTTTTTTCTCCTCTTTATTTCACTTTATTATTTGTATCCTCCTCCCTTATGTAACTTGTGTGATATTAAATAAAGTAACCTGTTATACATCCTAAAAAAAAAAATAAAAAATAACCCAACTGCAGTGAAATAATCACAACATTTGGACCTGCACAGGTCAAAGTTAGGCTCAATTTTTAGCTGCTGTTGAGGAAAGGGAGGGAGGTCTTATGCGTTCCATTGCTCGACAAAGACTAATGATGCAGGGGTTTCAATAAAAGCTGGTTATCGGTGGTCTACCACCGCCTGTAGGACCTCTTACTGCCGTCTGTTTGGATTCATTAATGAAAATAAAAAATGCAAATACAACAACAATGACGACCACTGAAATTTTTAAATGCTACAAAAAAAATCCTGTTTTGTGGTCAATAAAAATACCCATCAACTGCACGCTTTTTGACGCCCAGAATGCTGGAAATCGCATTTCCAAGCTTCCAGATTTCAAATTTTTCTGGAGGGGGTGGGGGGCATGCCCCTTTAGTGGTCACAGCAGCCTATTACACCTTCCGTGGCCGCTTATAACTAATGTTGTTGAAACCCCTGATGATGGTGTTGACGAAAGGGAGCCCACACCTCTCTCACAGAACTGCATTCAAGAGAGTGGCAGAAATTGAGCTTAGCTCAATAGACATCACAAAGCAACTCAAAAGGTGCACTGCTACCTATATTTTTTGTGACCGGTGTCACACAAGGTCGTCTGGAAACCCTAACAGAAAAACCCTGGCTCTCCAGGTAAGAGATTTGGCTGAGGGCTGGTAACCATCTCCTGTAAAAAAAATAACTTATTACAGACACCACAAACAAAACGTGCATTGGGGTACACTGTATATAACTATTAAAGTATCAGGAAGCTCCTGGAGAGGGGCGTTATATGGGCATTGGTTACTTCATAACCTTGACATTGTTTTTGAATTTCATAGCATTAACTTGCTAAATTTCTACCACAGGGTTTGAGCACAGTCTGGCAGAGACGACAGTCCATAGCTAGGGTTCCATCACAAAGAAATGTATGGAAATCTTCTCACATGGAACAAGAAGCAAAGCTACCTCTCTTAAACATCAATCGCTTTCTTCAGGTTGGACCATAGTGAAGTCAAAGCTTCACACAAGACAACAACCCAAGAGAGTATACCACATACTAGTGTATCTCCTATACAGAACCATCTGGATTGTTCCTATTAACAGCACAGACCTGCCTTCCACATGAGAAGCAAGACTGGAGTTATTGAACTTAACTTAAGAAATGAGAGAGTGACATTTGAAATACAAAATCCAACATTACAACATCTTTTAATAGAAACCATTACAAGTTACATCCATGTACAGCCTTCAAGGGTTTCAAAAGGTTTTGGATTAAAAAAACAGCTGGTTTAGAGATTATGTTCTAACAGTAAATTGTATAGACATAGAATTTACGCAACTTAATATAAGACCTTCTGACCACAAAAACAATCTTTCCTAGTAGTGTTTCCCAAACCAACAATGAAAAGAAGGCTACACAGCTAAATGTGAAAACTGCTTGGTGGAAATTGGCGGCATAAGTTAGAACACTTGAAAAAATCACACCTACTTCAGTTCCCCAAGCCAAGTTGCACTTGTAAATTATAAACCACAAATTTCTGGGCATTCTTCTCCTTTTGAAAATCTCATTTTTTGTTCTTGTACCTTTGCCACTAATTTTAGACTCTCTCTTAAATCCAACCACATCATTTCTAACAGTCATCTATCTTTCATCCATTGATGGCACATCAGTGTCACCGACCCAGAGGTTAAAGATTTTATAACATAGTTAGCAGAGCCGCGCAATCAAATTCAGTATATGTAAGCGTGCTCAAAATCCTGATAGTGCACGCTGAGAGCGTGAGCAAATCGCTTCGCCAGAATTTATTTTTCGCGTGAGCGGCCATTGTTAATGCAGGGAAAAATATTCTATATAATGGATACAAAGAGACTCGGCCCACCAGTCCCAAAACGAAGACAATTTTGTGAACCTTGGGCTAGAGCTTTTAAATGAGGCAGAAAAAGAGAAAAACAATGGGAAAGGAGACTCGGCATCAGCGTCATCGCGATTCGCTTCACAGTTGGGTGAAATGCAACAATCACTTCTGATATTGTTGCCTGTTTTTTGCGTCGGATTTGATGCACAATTCCACTGGCTATGTTATAAAACAATTGGTTCATGGTTTTAGCTGTGCACTATCGAGTTATGGAGCACGTGGGAAGTTTGGAAAGCACTCAAGATTATGCTTCTTCGTGCTCTCCAAACTTCCCGCATGCTCCATAACTCGATAGTGCACGCTAAAGCATGAACCAATTGTTAATCAGCTGGTGCGAATGAGTGACAAAGGCAGCAAATTATGAACTTTCTTTAATACATGCACACCATGAGAATCATTAACACAGCTAAATGGAATGAACACTATGTTTGACTGAAGATATGTCACAGCCTTCTATTCATGTTCCAATGAAATGCTATTCTGAAACTTAAATTTGTTTCTTAGCTACATAAATATGCAACTCAACAAAATAGGCAAGCTTAAGATAGGCTAAACAAGCAGGTATGAGTGCCCTTTAATATAAATGTTTACATCTGCTTATAAGACATACGGTACTGTGATCTTTCTTTTAAGGGACCAAAACTCAACTTTGTCCTATATAAAATATTAAATAAGCTTTTAAGCTTAAAAGTACTACACAGAGCTCAGAAATCAAGTGCATACAATCACCATCAAACTATAATGTTTGAAAACTCATTTCTCTGGTTTAATCATCGCTCTGTAGATTTATACGATACTACTAATTATTAAAAACTGGATCATTGGATAATGCAATTCGAGAGTTTTCATTGGCTTAGCCATCATGGGCTATGAGCCATTATACCATGCTCTACGAATATGGTAAGCGTACGCGTGATTTTTTTGAGGCGTTTTTAGTTTTTTAAGTTTAGTTTGCTATATTTTTGGGGCGTTTTTAATAAAACAATTATTCCACTCGCCCTTGTTGGATATGAGATGATTATAGCCAATTCGGCGCTATGCGCCTCGTTGGCTATCTACCATCTCATATCCAACGCGCGCTCGTGGAATCGTTGGATACGAGATGATAGATAGCCAACGAGGCGCATAGCGCCGAGTTGGCTATAATCATCTCATATCCAACAAGCGCGAGTGGAATAATTGTTAATGATACATTTACTTTCCTTTAATATTTTTTTAAGTTTGTGCTTTTGGCAAACCAATAATAATTTAGATAATCGATATAAACTAATATGATTTCAAAGAATAGGGCTGCAGAATGAATGATTAATAGGAGGCATATACCTTAACCGTGAAGGAATGTGTACAGGGCAAGACTAAGAGTCTTAGAACATAAACCTCACTTTGTAGTGTTATACTGCAGATTAGTTTTTTTTTAAATCAATAATTCTGCATTAGTCATTTAGTTTCGAGTAAGATCTGGAACGAAACCATCGCTAATTCCTAATCCGGGATTACTGTTAATCAGCTGTCGAGAAATGGAAGCGTTTTGGCCCCTATGTTCCTAGCCTTGTTTCATATCTTGAACCTTGTTTTACGTGTAAAACATAACGCAATTATATATAATTTGAATTTCAAATCATATCAAGGTCATCAAATTGATCTGAAACAAAGCCCTTGACCAAGCCGGGCTTACATCACGGCCGGGTTTAGACCAAATGTAAATCACTAATCGTTGCGTCAGACAGCGAGCTACTTTCATCCGGAATCTTGATTTTGAAGTGGAAAACGTTTAAGTTTCTCAACGACAAATTCGTAAAGCAGCAAGTTTTAGGAACATGCAAAGGGAATACATCATCCCCACTTCAATTTTACGTTATTCACACCCCCGGGCTATAATAATATAAAACGTTTGCGGTTTACAGCCCGTTACAGACAAAACATATCAGCTGAGTGTGTGGTGTGTAACATTGTTATGAGAATCAGTAACGAAACAGCTAGAAAGTTCTAAACAATTTGGCAACGCTGATTATTATGGCTAAAACTAAACCAAAGAATTTTGGCCTCCGGTATGACAGTCTTTCTTTGCTGTCCCATTTGAACTGCTGTCTCAGATTTTAGCATCAAGAATTCAAGTAACGTACAAATAATTGACCTTCAAATTCTTTTAACGCCATGGTGTCAGATCGCGAAAATGATTAGCATCAATTAACAGTTCCTATGTTTAAAAACAAAATATTCTTCACGACAAACACTACGCCACCGCCAAATGTTTGCGTAGCTTTAGGATTAAAGGCTTGCCTGGAGAGTACAAGTGATAAATACATAAAGAAATTGGTTAAATAAACGCAGAACTTTCCTTAATTCTAATGACTGATACTTGACTCGTTCAGCGTGACGTGACGGATTGCGTTTCTTAACATTTTAGTCATTGCCAAGTTTGAAAATTATACGCCACACAAGTGAATTCAAGCGTGACTCACCCTAGTTTACGAATTATTTCCCGTTTTCTCGAGCGTGACAGCGTTGTTTAATGTTGGTATGCAAATTCCTCACAAAGCGTTTGAAGATTGGTCGTGGAGTCTTTTACAATAAGTGGCCAATCTTACCGTTCTCAGGGGACTGCACACGTCGTTGTATCACACTAGACGCTGAATGCCATATCAGACACCATTTTCAACATTTAGCTGTGGCTTGCGGAGTTGTGGTTGGCTGATACAGTGAAATGCTGTAAACACCTTGCAGAAATTCAACTCTAAACGGGGATAACAGGTATTGTAACACTACTTCATTTGCCAAACGATTACTTCATGCCAGATTTGTCTTTGCTGAAAGCAGCAACCGACAATTATGTTCATATTATGTATTGGGTATTTTAAACTACCAAGGATTGCTTTCGCTCCTGTCGTCTGACGTAGTTGAATTTGCGAGAAACGCCAATCTTTTACTCGCTTGTCACTCGGATTCTATGTGTTTGTTCTGCGGGTAAATTTGTTTGCCTTTTGCTTCGTTGGGTTCGTTTGTCTTTTGAATCATTGGATCAGTCGACAGTGATCCAAGAAGCGATCAGGGAGCCATGTATCGCCTGCCGCTCGATTCTGTTTTGGTTATTCGTGACAATGTCCTTGTCATTTAGCACGCATGTACTTACACAACCTTGGAACGCGAATTATTTATTTACAAAATAGTATACTTTACCTTCTGTTTCATTCCGTTTATTCAGTGACAACGGTAAATAACGTTCCAACATGTCGGACTCAAGGGAAGCTATTTCACCGAATCGAGAATCGATTACTCGACCGAATGATCGCAACGTTCCGCGCGATTCTAAAGAGTCCACGTACGATTTGGAAGTCAATAGAGAGAAATCGGACTTTGTTTTGGAGACAAAGGACTCGACGACTACGGAAGAAACGATCAGATTTAATGTTGAAGAGCTTCCGGCCGATGAAGATTTCAAATCACGCTTCTTCGAGGCGCAAGACAGGTTAGGCGAGCTTGAACAGGAGTTGAAAAATACACGCGAGAGGCTTCGTAATCTCGAGGACGCCTGCGAGAACACCGAGGAAAAGATAGGCGTATTAAAAAACGCGGCGTTTTCATATCACAGAACGTTCTCGGAGCACGAAATTACTGTCAAGACGGTTGTGGAGGAAAACAAGCTGTTGAAAATTACCATAGACAAGCTTGAGGCGACAGTTCGTATATACAAAGAGGAACAAGAGAAAGCCGAAGAAAGCAAGAAAAACAACGAGAATTTGCAGAATCTGCTCGATGTGGCAAGGAAAGAAAACGATGAATTGGTGACACAGCTCGATAAATTCCAAATGGATTCCAATGATTTGCGTGACACGAAGACCCAGTACGGTGATTTGACGCAAGAAATGGAGTCCTTGAAACTCAAATACGAAGAAATCGCGACGGAAAATGACAAATTGGAGCAGGAGAGAGAAGAACTGCGAAAGGAAGTCGATGACCTCGAGGAGAAGTTGAAGGGCTTGCAAATTAAATTATCGGCAGATGATGATGTCATCGAGGAGATGAAGCAGCAGATTGTGGACTACCACGCGCAGTTGAGCGACTCAGAGGACAATTGCGATAAAAGTCGGGCAAGGAATATCGAGCTTGAAAAAGAGCTGTCCGTTGTTCGAGGCCTTGTTGCGGAATTGGAAAGTAGTTTGGCAGCCGAGAAAGATAGCCGCGAAAGCTTGATCCGTGAAGGTACCAACAGGCTCGACGTTCAAAGCAAGAAGATTTCCCAGCTGGAGGTGAACCTCAAAGAAGTCTGCAAAGAAAAGGAATTGCTGTACCTGCAGTTCGTCGATAGTAAAAACAAAACAGAGATAGACTCCAAACAGTGGACCAAACAACTGAACGAATCTCACGTCCGAGCAGAACTCTTTAAGAAGGAGGTTTCTGACAAGGAAAAGACCATTTCCGCATTGAGGGCGGAAAACGAAGACTTGAAAGACGATGTGGCTTCGCTACAAAGGCAACTAGATGACGAACGAGACCGAGATCAAGAAGACGGAGACGAAGAACGAAGAAGGCTGATGAGAGAAAATGAAGAGTTGTCACAAGAATTGGAACAACTCAGAGATGAGGTGATTTCGTTACAGAGCGAACTAGCCGGCCACATCATGGACGCAGGAAAACCTAATCTTCAAGTTGTAGAAGGTGCTCCATTGGCGACGAATGAGGAGGACTTGAGTGACGACTTCGATGAAGCAGATGATTTCAATGAAGAGCGTATTGTAGCTGTCGGATCAACTCCAAGTCTTGCTGCATTGCCAACGGAATCTGCAGATTCGTGGTCCAGCCAAGACTACTCCAAGTCTCAAATACAAGAACTCGAAGAACTTTTAGAGCGCACCAGAAAAGAAAAAGAACAAATCGAACAATGTCTAGAGGAATCTGAAGAAAGAGCTAAGAAAACGACAGATGAGCTTACAAAGACAATCGAGCAACTGACCGAACGATGCGAGGAGATGAGAAAAGAGTTAATAGAGAAAGAAATGATCATAAATAAGCAACGTAAAGAACAGGCGCAGGACAAAACCATCATAGACGACCTGGAGGAGAAGCTACGAGAACACGAGTACATCGAGAAAGAGCTGGAAAAAGCCAGACAAGAACTAATTGAGCTCAAGTCAAAAGATTCCAAAGACGAGCTTATCGAGGAGTATGAGAGGTTGAAAGACAAATATGATAAGATTCTGGAAGACGAAAAGAAATTGAAAGAAGAGAACGAAGATCTTGCTAAGCAGAAGGACGACATTGACGATGAACTCAAAGAAATGAAAGAGAGATTTGAGAAAGGAAAGCAAATGTACGGCGACCTGTGCGATGAGAATGATGATTTGAAGAAAGCAAATAAACAGTTGAAGGACGAAGTGTCAGATCTGGGCGAAGAGCTGAAGGAAGAAGAAGACCTGCACATCACTGAGAGAGACAAAATGCAAAGCAAGAACAAAGATCTGGAAGAGAAGGTTCGTCAACTTGAGACCGAGCTGTCTGACTTGAAAGCCAAGCTTAAAACAAAAGACGACGACGAGAACTGGAAGCAAAAGCACGATGAGCTAAAACGAGAGAAGAACTCCCTTCAAATGGAGAAGCAGCGACTGGAGCGAAACCTGGAGAGGACCGACGATGAACACGAGCAAACCAAATCCAAATATGGAAAGGCTCGACGAGAGTTAACCGATGCACATAGCGAGGCTGCCACACTACGACGTCAAGTATCGGAACTCAAACTCGCCAAGGATGCTGGTGATCTGGAGAAAGAGCTGAGGAAACTGAAAGAAACTTTAAGAAAGAAAGAGGAAGAGTGTAAACGGCATCTAGAAGAGCTTGAACAGCTAAAGAGGTCCTTGCATCGGCAGACGAGCGAAGACGGTTGGCAGGAAAAGTTTGAGTCTCTGAAACTCAAACTAGACGAGGTTGAAGACGAGAAAGATTCCTTGCAGAAAGAGAAGAACAATCTTCAAAACGAGCTCCGGAAAGATTCAGAGAAGCTCGCGGAAGTCGAGATAAAGTTGAGTCAAGCCAATATGGAGATCGAAGGTCTGAGCAAAGATTTTGACAAATCGCACACAAGGATCACTCACCTTGAAATCGAGCTTCAACGATCTTCAAAACAAAGACAACAAGCAGAAGAACAGGCCAAATGGATCAAGAAAGAACTATTGACCAGAGAAGATACGATCAGTAAACTTGGAAAAGAGCTGAGCGAAAAGGACAAGATGATAGTAGAAATCGATGACGGTGACAAAGATAACCAAATCATCATGCTAGAGAGGGAGATACAACTACTGCAGAGCCGGATACCAGCTTCCGAGAAGGATGAATCAGTTCTGCACACTCGGATTCGGTTCTTGGAGGACAACGTGGAGGAAGTTAAAGGAAAGCTCGAGGGAAAAACAGTTCAGCTAGATGAATGCGAGAAGAAAAACGAAAAGCTCAGCGTTCACGTGGTTGAGCTATCCAAAGAAATCCAATCTCTGTACAAGCGTTACGAGGTGAGTCGCGCAGAGGTCGCTAGACTCCGGGCTGGTGTGCCTGTGGTACCAGACAAGTCAGAAACAACATCTCTAACGATCGATGTCGAAGGCAAACCGGAAGTCGAGTTGGGTGTGTCCGTTCAAGAACGCGTTCGTAGCCGAGTTGTTACCCCCGGTCTAAGCCGCAGCAAGTCTGAGCTGGAGATTTCCGTCAGTCAGCTGCCGGGGACAGTTATCATTGGAGAACCTGTCGGGGTTACCGTGGACCACAAGCCAGAGGGAAGCTTTGTGGTGACGCACCCATTAGAGCTGTATGCTTCAGAACCAGAGGATAACGACGAGGAGAGGTTTTCTCAAGAAAGCGATGAAGCTGATGTTCCACCTGTGGTTTTCTCGGCGCCAGAGGTTGAAAGCGCCCCTCCGCCGCCATCTTATTCAGCTCCACCCGCCCAACCAGAGAGAATTCTGATCAGCGCTCAAGCCCTGCCCAGGCCTCAGATTCCCAAGAGTATTGATCCAGATAGGTTCCCTTTTATTAAGGGCTCTGCTGTGCGTCTTAATGCAGGAGCCTTTCAACCGGTACCAAGCCGCAGCTATGACCAGCCTGACGAGTACCCGGATGAAGGTTTGTCTGAAGAACAACTGGAGCCCAAGGGACGATTCAGAGCGCTGAGTCTAGAGGATCAATTTAAATTGGACGGTCTTTTGCACGCGCATGCCCCCCACCATGATGTACCCGACGAATACAATCAGTCCCCAGAGAACGGCGGCGATAATAGGGACGAGTATTACCCCAGGGAATTAAACGACCAAGATGGCGAAGGATGGCCCGAACCCCCGTCAAACGACTGGGAAAGAGAGGAGCCCCCACTACAACCCCCTCAGGAGGCTTACTCGTACGAGAATGCCCCCGGTGGGGAGTATCCTGAAGACAATGACGGTCAACTCGAAGAATATCCGGATCCATACAAAGTGCCTCCGCGGAAACCCGAGAGTTCCTACAAAAGGAGAATAATAGGAGTCTACGATAATGATGGAAACTTGATCGGGTACCAAGAAGTTTATGAAGAAATAACCGATGAGTACGTGGACGAAGTGAGCGGAGGAGTTGTACCGTACCCAGAACCCCACGAATACAGAGAGGCGCCACACCCATATGAAACTGAACAATACCCCACGCGGAACATTCCTTATACGAATGGTTCAAGAGAACCTTTGGTAGACGACTCGCAGTTTTACGATAGAAATCGCAATTCAACCAAAGACCGGTGGTACAGTCATGAACCAGACGACGATCGAGGCTTTGCTAAAGGCAAATACAATACAGAAAACGATGCGAATTATAAACACGGTTACGTGGATCCTCACGGCCCTATCAATGGAAAGGGCGCTCGTCGCGATGGGCCTTCAAGAATATCAAACCAGTATGCCAGTGGAACTTACCTGTAGGTGAACTGATTCAGACTGTTACAGCTATTTAACGCTTTAGAAACATGTACTCAATATTCGATAATGAATAGGAGAGCCTTTGTGTAATGCTCTCACGTGATCTTGTCAATCAAAAGCAAATTGGTCGTGGTATATGCCAGAGATGTACAGAGCGTCATGGATTCAGATTTGTATTGGAAAAAGTGGCTGGATTGCCATACTAATCCTGGTCTGAAAATCAGCGATCACGATGTTTCAGTGGCCAATTCCCTCTATGAGACGTGCCTGTAGTTAATCATGGCAGCTGCATCTAACAAAACAAATGTCTAGTCCGAGTTGATAAATACTGCAACCATGATTCACTGCAGGCGCATCGTATAGAGAGAATAGGCCATGTTACAGTTGTGTGCTTAGTTACCTGGCCTGTGAATTCAAGCGAGGCTGAAGGTGACCTTGCTTTGATACAAACCTCTCCGCTTTTCTCATTTAAATGCCAACAGTTAGCATAAGAACAATTTGGTTAACACAACAAAACGGTGAGGTCTTTATCAAAACAAGGTCACCTGCAGCCTCGCTGCCATTCAAAGGCCAGGTCTTTCAGTTCGTTTTAAGACCATTTGGTATGATTGACAGGGTCACGTGAAAACGTTACTTCAATAGACCTGTTATGGAATGCTTTTTGGTAATGTTAATCGTCTGCAAATCTATCTGCGGATTGTTGTAGAGTTGTAGGGCTTAAGTCAAGCTTCTAGTTTGGCTGTGAGCAAGAGGACATAGGAAGTGTTAACCTGTTACTCAGAAGTGTAGAAATTTCGTTTGGAGATCCATGGTTACTTTGCAGTGTAAAATGTGCTTGATATAGTACAGACAAACACGATGCCGAGGGACAAATACCTTCTTCTACCGGAATCAAATCTCCTGAGAATCTTCGCAACCTTTTAAGGAAACCTAGCTCGCACTTTAGCGGTAAATGTTTGGGCTAGTCGTGAAGGTCTGATTGGTAGATAAAAATCGGAGAGTGTTCGGTGAGTTCACGAGGATTAACCGAAGAGGGTACTTGTTCCTGCTATTGTAAGCGACGGAAAATCTTCGTGTTTTGAATATGCTGTCGGATGATGTAGTCACTATTATATAATATGTCGAATTATCATTTTGATTGGTTCTTAATTGCGATCAATTGAAGGACAGACGCATAAATGACGTCATTAACATTTTTTGTTTCTTTATTATATAAGATTCCATGTTGCCAGTTGCGTCTGTCAGTAATTGATCACAGATGACGTCAAATTGTAGTAAGAACATCAGTGACACATCCGCCTACCGTCTCATGTGCCCCTTTTTGTTCTTACCACATTTTGACGAAATTAAAATTGTTTGTTATTGATTAGTAAATTAATCTTTGGAGGAGAGTCAAATCGTCACAGTTGGCAACTGAGAAAATTTCATTATTAGCTATTCCTTCACGGTGAAATTTGCATTAGTTAGTAGACATTTAATTTTAAATTGAAGGTTTTTTAGACAAAGGTTTTATTTGGATTTCAGTATCTTTTTTATTACTTTGAATAATTTTTACCTTTCTTATCTTGAGGATCTCTGAGTAATAACCTACTTATTCTTAGCCAGCTTAAAATAACGTACAAGTTGTCAACACACAAGTTGTAAATCAGCTATGCTTTAAAGAGAAGATACGCAGTTTTTATTCGGCATTCGTTCATAGTAATTAAATGTGTCAAATAGGACTATAAAGAATAAACGCCACACGTATTATTAGAAAAGAGAAAGGTGATAGTTAGTGACATAAGTCAGTAATTTGATCTCTAAAGCACTTTCACAAAAACTAGCTGTTTTCCCGCGCTGGGCAAAAATACCGTGGGGTCTTGATTCAAGAATGGCTAGAACAAAAAGTAAGTTGGTATCTGCGTTGTGCTTTCTAACCATTCTTGGTTCCAGAGTCTCTAGTTTTGCTTCCTTTCATTGAGACGAGTCTGAGGCAAGTGTAGCCTCTATAGAACACAACAGGACACTACATGTACTTAAATTTATTATTAATAACACTCATAACGCGCAGTATTATTTTTACAAATTTATTTTATATATTTTACGTAATAAACGCAGTGGAAAATTGTCAATGAGCGTTAATTCTCGAGCTAAACAATCCTTCAGGAAATGATGTAATATTGTAGTTTAGTTGCGATAAAGGTGATGTGAGGCCCCGCTCATACTTCGCCGGAGGAATTTGAAAACATAGCTTTCATTTCTACGGTTAGGCCTACCGTCCACACTAATCCGTCACGAAAACGGAGCTTTTCGAAAACGCTCTTCAACCGGAGGAATTTGAAAACGCCGTCTTTACGTTTTAGTGTGGACGGAAAACATTTTGAAAATGAATCTTTCAAAAAACGATGACATCGCGATATTAATGTGATTTCGCTGCCCGAGTTTCCTCAAACACAAATCATAATTGACCGGCTGATTGTTGCGTTTTCAAATATCTCAAGCTTAGTATGGACGGAAAACATTTGATGCGTTTTCAAATTTCTGCGTAGTGTAGACGTGTCCTAAGTTGTGCTGGACAGGCGCAGTACAGTTTGTTAACAGGTTTATTCCCACGGCTATGGAATGGTGCTTAGTTTAGTGAGCAAGATCCAAAAACAGTGTCGCATTAATTGAGTGATGTAACGCGTTCTAAAGGCCGCTTTTCATTAACTCCATGGGACGGACCATTATGTTTTTTTTGGGGGGGGGGGGGGGTGGGCGGGAGTTGTGGGCAATTTTCTGAGGCATGAATTAAATATTTTCTAACTTTGGTCAGCAATAGCTTGCGCATGAACGTTTTTAAAGTCAAACACGGAATCTGGATAGTAGAAAGCACTTGCTTGATGGTTTTTCCCCATGGCTCCCCTTGCACGTATTTTTTTCGGCAGTGTTTGCTATGCGGGAATTGTTTTTGGGAAATTGCTCAACCACCTCCGAACTCCCCCACCGTTTAAAAAAAAAACAATGGTGCGTCCCTAGAATTGGATCTTTGGGTAATTATTTACTACTTGAGTCACGGTCAAGCCCGGTTGGAAACAGGAGATCATCTCCTCAGACTCGGCTGCGAGGGCATGTAAACCACTCTGGTCCCCAGCTCCACTCTAACTCGACTTCGTCGAGTTAACGCAAAGATTCTCTTGTAGTTTAATCACGCGAATGTCATAATGAGATATAGGGATTAACCTAGAACCAACTGATCTTTGATTTTATTGGGAACAAACATCGGTTTTGCTCCCAATATGGCGGACTTCGGGTCGAGAAGCGAATTGTCTCTGCCTTTGGCTGAATTTTCCTCGGACGTTTTTAAGGCAGGTCCCATAGCAGCCAAGGCTGCCTTTAAATCCGGTTTTCCCAAATTAATAGCATCGTCGTTCTTCTTAACATCCGGGAAGGTAACATCAGCCGTTCCGTTCTTGCCACCAGATGTTGAATTCTTTCCTTTTGAGGCCAGTTCCGTTTTATTAGAGAGCGTTTGAGTCTTTCCATTTGGTAAACTTTGCGTTGAAGAGGGCAATGTTTTCCTCGCACCACTTACTACCGGACTTGTGGATAGCACCTTTTTCCTTTTCCAGCCTGTAGTGTATCCTTTTTTCGAGCGATAGGTAGCAAGCCATTCTTGTAAGGGAGCAAAGTATTCTAATATGGCGCTTGCTGTCATCTGCCGCTCACCCGTCAAATGATAGAGGGTCTGGGGCCAAGGCCGGCTTCGACCAGCAGCTAGCATTTCTCTTATGAAATAAAGATAACGAGGAAGGTCAGATTTTTTAAGAAAACACATTTATTTGTCACAACAACAAACAAGTTAAGGGAGCTTGTACCTGAATTTTTGCCCGGCTTCTTTTGACTTGTAGATAGAACATTCATGAAGTTTTCCTTGGTGCTTGGAAATTGCACAAAGTGAGCGATGAAACTGAAACTGGAGGATGAGTGAAACGAAATAGCTGCAGACAAAAAAAAATAGTGGCGAAATTAGTATTGTTAACACACACGCGCGCATAGGCCCGCAATATGTATTATGCTAACGACTTCGAAAACTACTTACCAGGAATTTCCGTACCATTTAATGTTCCTACTAGAATTTCCGAAATTGCTGGTTCAAGACGTTCAGTTAGTTGGATGGCAGCGTGAAAAACGACGCCTTCCCGTGCCGCACCTCTCCCCTATTGATGTGCTTCACTAATTTTTGCCCCACACCCAAACTAACTGAGCCCGTGGGGGAGGCTGTGTCAGCGAGATCAACTCACTCCCAGTACTTTGTTTGCGCTTTGGTCTTGAACTAAAATAAAAACGGCGAAGGAAACAGGCTGCTGTAATTAATTGCAGCTGAAGAGTTTAACATCCCACCTCTCTTTAGATCGTGTGCATGCCATCGCTCATAGCACATATTCATAATTTAACCAAATTTTCTGTTTGGGCGACAGCTCGCATGGGACCTTCGGTCTCGTTCGTGCAGGTTATTTGAAACAAATTAACTTGAAAAAAAAACCAAAACAACAACAACATCAATCATGATATTACCCGATGTAAGGATAATTGGATCCCACGTGAAACTTAGCCCCAGGATCAAAGTCCTGCTCCGTCCGAGGAACTGGTGCCGACACACCTTGGTAGTGCATGCGCAGTCGCCACCACTCTGAGTTATAATTTGAGGGTGTGATTCTTCCAGAGAACACCTTCCATCTCCACTGATCAACAAGTAGCGTCCAAGGTAGGGGTGCAACGCGACGTAAAGCTTGCATCATTAAATAGTTAATGTCCGCCTCTGCAAAAAGCAAAATAAACTTCTAAATGTAGGTCCGCACTGCGTACCCATAATGAAAATAAAGGGTAGAAATGAGAGGCGATTTTCTATACTACGCTGGAAGAATTTAAAAACGCAACAATCAACGGTCATTTTGGATTTGTGTTTGAAAAAAACTTGGGCACATGATTATCGTGGGGTCATCGTTTTCAAAAGCTCCGTTATCAAAACGTATTCTGTCCACACGATAACGAAAAGCCGACGATTTCAAATTCCTCCGGTTGAACAGCGTTTTCAAAAAGCTTTGTTTTCGTGACAGATTAGTGTGGACGGTAGGCCTAACTAAGCGTAGTGCGGACGGAGCCTTAGTCACAATTATTATATTTTTTTAAAAAATCGATAAAGAAATAGATATCTTGGCAAGAGTACTTCTTATTTTGTTGGTTAAAAGGGGGTAGGTTGGTTTCGTAGAGTGAGTGATGAGGCGAATAGATGAGAGTAAAACTTCTCTCTAGGTTTCTATCAACTTTGATAGTTGACTCAGAGAGACATCAATCATTACGGAAACTTCGAGTTGCTAGCCGCCTAATCTGTAATCACAATCATGCCTCAATAGACATCAAGAGTGAGAAGTCTGAACGTTTTACTATAACTCTGTAATTTGTCTATGAAATAAAGAAACTCAATGAAATATGATAGAAGTAATTTAACGACGAAGTGTTTTTAAAACTTCTTGTCAATGGCGCTCAAAAGTTGAGGACCTTCTTTTCATCGATAGACGGCAGCAGTGTATAGCCAATCAAATTGTGCCGTGAGTGATAACGGCATATAATGATAACGATTTTTTATATTATTGAGACGATTTTAATATATTCTTATTCCTTAGGTCTTAGTTTAAATGCACGACCCCATAAGCGGCAACGCTTTAATCACAATCATGTTGAAATAAAAGTTGTTGTATTGTACTGTATTGTATTGTATTGTAGTGAGCCAATAGCCAGTGTCTGGACTGCATTTGCCTTTGAGAATTTTTGAAACAGCGGCTTGCATGGCGCAACACATAGACTCTATTCGGAGGAAAATCTCCCAAGGTTGAACATTATTTTCCTGATCTGATCTGTTTATTTTTCGAGCAGTAGCTTAGAGAATTTCTTACCGGTATCGTTTCCAACTGTGTACAATAGTCCTACTGATTTCAAATGCTTCGGGTTCTCCACAGAGAGTGCAATAGTGTCTCCTATAGCCTCGTGAAAGCCCGGATTAGCCCCACTTCTGAATGCATAAGGGAGGTCCTTGTACGCAAGGTAGTACTCACAATGTCCCATCTCGTGGTGGATTGTAATCAAATTTTCCTGGTTCACGTCGGTGCACATCTTTATCCTAAGCCAATATTACATCAGAATACTGTTAAGAATTTTGTCTATAGTCTATGTGTCTGTCTGTCTAGACGGTATCTGTCTGTTTTTATTCCTGTCCGCCCGCCTGTATGTTAACCTTTACTTATCACGGACAAGAAACTCATCAAGCTAGTAATTATTTAAGTCCGATTTTATTTTCTTACCTCACGTCTCCCTTGCAAAAATCCCAGGCCGATGGATGGCAAACCATTTTTCTCTCTTTTGGTTTTGTGATGACGGACTTATTCCAGAACATTTGGGGCATGGGATCGAGACCAAGGGAAACAAAAAACGACTGCGCAAGCTTGAACATTTTCTTTGCGTTGTATTGCTGCTTGATCAAGTTTGGTGTGACGTCAAGAGACGGGACTTTGGGAAAAGGCTTCACGATATCATAGATTGAACTCCAATCCTGGGCCCACATGTTGCCCAAAAGATGGGCCTGAATGGTTCCATTTGAGGGCACTTGAGGGTACTTCTCGCGTAATTTGTACCTCACATAAGCATGAAGCTCCTGGTACAGCACTCTCAGGTCATTCCATAACTTCTTAATTGCTGATTGGAAGTCGTTTCCCATTTCGTATTCGCTGCGCTGAAAATTCCCGTAGTCTCCCCACGCGTGGTCACGTGCTCCTGAGTTTAGAAGGCCCACAAGCTTTTCGTACAGCGGTTTCATGGGAGGACCCACAGCGTCTCTCCAGCTTTTCCAACCCCATAAAAGTTCATCATAATCACGCGACTTTGCCATCAACTCGTAGAGGTCTGGGTCGAGTTCCATACAACGCGTTTCGTTAGTATAGTTATTTTTGCTACAAAGTTTCCCGCTACTATAAATGTTGGTCATATTTGAAATAAGATCATCTATTAACTTCATGTCCTTGGAAGATTTAGGAAGAGCATTTCGGCGAATTATCCTTATTTGCCTCGCCTCGTCGTTTGAGAGATCGACATCTTTTATAAGGGAGGCGTTCTTGCTTGCCTTCATGCTAAATGCCTTCGCAAATGTGGAGTTAAAAACGGAAAATTCCCTGTTGCCCTCAGTTAAGTCGGTCGCATATCTCCAGGCGGCTTCACTCTCGCCTGAATAGATATGTGTTGCTTGAACTTCATAATTTTTCAGGAAGTCCAGAGCTAGGGCAGTGTAGTTCTTGAGCTTTGTTGTAATATTTTGCTGGCTGGTACAGCAACAGGTGCGGCTCCACAGGAGAAAAATTAGCGAATTAAAAATCCATAAAATCATCGTCACTGTTCTCCAAGCGGCATAAACAAACCATATTTCTTTTCAAAAGGAAGGAACATTTCTTTGGATGTGGCTGTAAACGGCCAAACCGAACAAAACTCAATCTCTTACCGAGTTCATACCATTCAATGATATGATCTGGCGATAGTAATAAATTATGAATCCTTTTTTCAGGTGGACTAATGCAAAGACAACAGGTAATTAATGTTTCGTAGCTAAGGTCTGGTGGTTAAGTAAATTATATTTCTCACAAACAAGCAGTTTCTTTTAGACGAGTGTGATTTGAGCGAATCGTGTAATTTTTGCCAGATCGCGGTGTAATTTGTCAAACAATCTGATGGAAACTGTCAGGATGACAGGCGACAAGTACATTATATTAATGAACGCTTTATTTAACAAATAAAGAAGCCTAAGCCGTGTATTACACTGTGATAAAAGACCCGACGGGCATTTGAGAACTCGAGGGAAATGTAGAAAGCACGAGCCGCAGGCGAGTGTTTTCTACATTTCTCGGGTGTTCTTAAATGTCCGGAGTGTTTTATCACAGTGTAATACACGGATTAGGCTTCTTCATTTGCTTTATGATATAGATTTTACGCGCGCAAAACAATAAAACACGCTTTTCTATGTTTTATTTAACAAATAAAGAAGCCTAATCCGTGTATTAAGGAGGCAAGTTTCTAAAGAAACTGTGGTGCTGCGTCGGTGGGAGTATTACAAGATAATTTGGTTTTATCAACTGGGTTGATAATGTGAATTGTCCACCGTAAAGAGATTCGAAAGCTGACGTTTCGAGCGTTAGCCCTTCGTCGGAGCGAATCAAGGAATTGTGGGTTGTGTGTGGTTTATATACAGAAATATGGAGCTACGCTATTGGTTGGTGCCCTAGTTTTAGCGAAGATAAGAATGGCCAAACGAAAAGCTAAAGTTTTACTCATAGGGGGAAAAGGAAAAAGATAACTTACGATTTCCTGGCGTAGCTCCTTGGTGAGTTTCTTCAGGCTTGGCATCGTCTCGTGGTCGGTCTTCTGGTCTGAAATCTGAGGAATAAAGAATACTAAGGCAAGACGTTAGTGGTCGCAGCGATAAACAACAAACGAATAAAGGGGGCAAGTTTCTAAAGAAACTGTGGTGCTGCGTCGGTGGGAGTATTACAAGATAATTTGGTTTTATCAACTGGGTTGATAATGTGAATTGTCCACCGTAAAGAGATTAATCCGTGTATTAGACTGTGATAAAACACGACGGTCATTTGAGAACTCGAGGGAAATGTAGAAAACACGAGCTGCAGGCGAGTGTTACTTTTCTACATTTCTCGAGTGTTCTAAAATGTCCGGAGTGTTTTATCACAGTCTAATACACGGATTAGGCTTCTTCATTTGCTTTATGATATAGATTTTACGCGCCCAAAACAATAAAACACGCTTTTTCTATGTTTTATACTCTGTTAAAACATGGGTTTTTGACCAATGCTTGCCTAGTCAAAAAACTTGTTAACCATCTGATCTCGAACTTGCTACATCAGGACTAAGGAGGGGAGAATGTCGGGGAAATGCTCTTAATTTCCCGTTTCCCAAACCCCGCGTATACAGACTGTCGCCGGAATTTCCTTGATTTCGATAGCAGAAGAAAGCAGAAAGAACAACAGCCTCTACACCTGTAATTTAGGAAAAAGGAAATGGCGCTAGTTGGGTCATACTTTGAGAAAGCCTTTCGTCAATGTGAGCACGCTGAGGCATGCCCTTCTATGAACACCTCAAGAAAAGGCCCAAAACAACATGGAGAAGAACGAGTGAGGCTGAAGCACAAAGCACTGAACTGAGCTGAAACCCCTGCGGTTACTCCTTTATATGTGTGATATAGTTATGTATGGACCCTAAGGGTATGGTGTTTGAGCTGTTTTGGTCTGAAAAAGAGAATAGATTTTGACCATTTTGGTCTGAAATATGGTATGTTTTTCACTCTGGCTTAGCATTGGGTATTTTGCAGTACAACTGAGGCACTTACCTCTTTCCGCATCATCACTGGCGAATTTGTTGCATTCCTCAAATGTTTATGAGGTAGATAAATTTTAAATTTTAAAGGTCTGAAATTGGGTGCCGATTGTTCAGGTCTGAAATAGGTAACGGGTTTCAAGGTTAGGGTCGCACTAGTCTCCTTCGCAGCAACGTGACGACCCTATTAACGGCTGCGAAGGAGACTAGGGTCGCGCACCCCCACCAAAAAAAGTTGAAAACTCGAAGGTAAAATTTCGTATCCACGCGCGGGCATGTAATATCTTCTATTTAAGCTAAAGATGTCCAAAGAAAAAGAGTATTTAAGATCAAATTAAGCTTTTATTTTACATGCAGCTGTGAGCTTCAACCCAACTCTGTGTAAAAGTTTTAGAGTGTATAATTGTTAAAGAAATCTCATATCATTTCTTGTGATGTTTATGAAACTAACTTTCTGATTGTTTGATTGAGAACAGCCGTCTATTTACTACCGCTGCTCCAAAACTACGACGACTCAGAAAATGGTATTGAGCGAATGACGTGTCGTTATATGAAGCGATCGCGGGTCACTAAAGCGTGACACAAATAAATCAAGTGTTTGCGAACGAAGTTGCAGGAGATACAAACCATTTATCAAAGTTCCTTTTTCACCTAAACATGAGGCAGCTACCAGGAAAAGCGTCCAAAGAAACAAGAAGGATGAAGAGAGAAAGAAAGCATGGAAACGCTGAAGGACATCAGAGGGTTTTAACCATCGCTTTGCCTGTTTTGGTTGGCTTGTTTGCACTGCTGGTCGTCTATGTTTACACCACAGCGGGCAAGAACTGACGAACGAAATTAGCAGTAGGAGTGAAACATCGATACAACTGACAGACTTTAAAAGTTAAAAATATTACTCTGATATCGTCGACAAAAAGCACTTTTATGGTGAAGCTTTGGAAACGAACTGCTACCAAAACATTTCTACGATCGAGTACCTTACATCAGCTTATATTGAAAGATGTTCCTCGTCAACCCAGTGTTCAAGAAACCATCAATATTCAGTCTTCCGCGGACGCTAAATCTCTCTCCTTACAGTAAATAACATTGTTATATAGCATTTATTGTAAAAATATTTAACCGAGCTAAGTTTCTTAAGCCCTTTTAATGGCAGCCATCTGAAAATTTAGACGGTTGGCTCATTAATATTTCATAAGTTCAATATCTGGCTTTGTGCTTTGCATACACTGTGGAAACATCTGGAGCAAGTGCGATGCCCTTTCAATGCAAGCTTGTTAACATTGCAGTTGTATCATGGAATATAATTATGGTATTATTTTTAAAACTGAGAAATATATTTATTTTAAAAAGTCTGTGTTTTGTAATTTATGTGTACATATTTGATCGATTTTTTTTATGATATTGAAATCTCCCAATATTTCTACATCAGCAGATTGGTTCATTGTTTCTTTCTTATTTGTATTACGGTAAGGCGTTAAATCTTCCTGAAGATAAGTAAGATTGGACTAAATGAAAATTGTGTTTTTAAAGTATGTATGAATATTTTTAAATTAATCTTCATTTTGATTTGCGTCACATCTTGATAGACTCTTAAAATGTCCATTCTTTGGTAACAATACTGTATCATCAAGTGAACAAGTGTTTCCCTTAATACCTGAAAACCCAATCTCAAAATATTGTAGTCTGTTCACAAATCTTTTATTTTCTCACTAAGACAAAACTGCTGCGGACAGACCAAAAATATATTGTTTTGATCTTGATTCGATAAACCCATGTAAACGTGTACTTACGACTAGTGAGACAACTTCTCTTGACTCAGTTATTTTATGACTTTCTTTTGAAAAATAACTTTTTCAAACCACGCGCGGTCGTCTTGCGTGACAACTCGAATGTCACGTATGTAGCCTCGTCTCCGTGGTTTACCCCAAGAGCTGAAGGAAGACTGGAAACTGCCACAAAGTTCGGCAGCCATGATTGTTTCCCCGCCAAAATTTAATCTCTTCTCCTCGCTAAGTTGAAACGTTCGACAATTTGATTTCTTTATAGCTGTTAGTTTAATATCCATTTCCTGAAAATGGCAATGAACTGCATAACTCGAAGAGGTCGTGGAATTTTAGTGGCGTTCGAAGGTTGCGATCGAAGCGGGAAATCAACACAGTGTCGAATGCTTGTAGAATATTTGAAATCGATTGGGCGAGATGTAGCTCATTTACGTTTCCCAGGTAACTCTTTTTAACCTTTTTTTATGTTCTTCTAGCTACTGTTAAAAGATGAAGGTACAATGAAAATTGTCGCGCTGTGTCGTACATGTCGGTGTTCTCGTTCCATTGATCATCACTATAATTTGGTTGGTGAATGGAGTGGGCAACTTGACCCTACTGATTTGTTTTAAAGTGCGTTCCTTCGGATGATCCGGATCAGGGTCAGTCATCCAAAATCATTCTGATCATGGTGTATCAAGGGAACTGAGGAATCCACTCTGAAATAGGATTCATCGGTTCCTTTGATGCACCAGCACCTTGGATCATTGATCATGATTCAAATCTTCTCAAAGGGGCACACCCTTAACTTGTATAGACGTGGATCCACGGCCCAGGGTTTGGGGAGAGGGTTACTCATATATATATGTCATAGGTCAAAATGATTTTAACGTAGTTTGATTCTCAATTTCTTTTGTCTTCTAACCCTAATTATTCATGATCCGCAAATTATTAGGGTTAAGAGACAAAGGAACTTAATTTTAACCTACAACATATATACTATGTGAGTATGTGCCGCTGTGATGGGTATGGTTTTCAGGCAGTTTAGTCTGGCACTGGGTTTGGAAATCAGACATGTTTGGTTTAGAAATTATAGGGTATAATTTACTGGGAAAGCGGACAGTGTATAAATAGTATAGTCTGGAACAGAATTCTTTGTCCGAGGTTTTATAAAAAAATTGAAACTCAGAAGTGACTTTGCAAGTTATTGGTTTAGTTAGTGTACATGTATCAGACATTCCAACCCTTTTTGAGGAGAAATAGGGAGGCTCTTTTAGCGCCGAAGGCGCTAAGACGAGCACCAACGGCGCGAGCTTCTAGGGGGGTCTGAATCACTTTCTGTTTCAGTCTCGGAACTGGAGTCTCCCCACTCTCGCCCACGTTTGTCCGCCATTTTGAGTGATTTTCCGAGCTGCTAAATGGAGTAAGACTGCTGGCCTTAGGAGTCTGCACAACACAGGGTGTTCGATGGAGACTGGGCAAGACATTAAGGATAGGAAAGTGTAATACATAACGTTTTACACTCAGATCGCAAAAAATACTTATAAGATAAGCAATTTTTTCCTTGTTTTCAGAATTTTATGATAAATCGGGAGAATCTGATATAAATCGGGAGAGCGGGAGACAACACATCAAATCGGGAGACTCCCGATCAAATCGGGAGGGTTGGAATGTCTCATGTATGTTTGGAGCATAATAGTGATAAAGTTTTTGCATGGAAGACAGGCTAGGGATTTTTGGTGCCTAGTCTAGAATAGTGTTGCAAAATCAAGTTGATCATGGTTTAGTATAGGGTAAGGGTATCAGTGTCCCAGTAGCACACCCCCACCCAAAGATTAAGGGAGCACTGACCCTGGGGTCCACAGAGGGGGATGGGGGCTTGAAGAGTTGAAGCCCCGGATCCCAAATTTGAGACATTGTTTGCAACTTTATTTCTCAGAAGGAGTATACTCCCAGAACGACAAAAGAGCACCTTTGTTGTTCATACTAAATTAGCACTCCCACTGCAAAAATCCTGCCCCTGCTCTAAATGTTTTTCCCTTGAAACCAATTTGTGGTCAGTAAGACTACTAATGAAACGTTTATGTCAGTTGTTAAAATCAATGACTTGCTTAAGAAATCCTGTTTCTGTTTTCAGATAGAACAACAGCCATAGGACAGTCCATTAACTCATATCTGCAAGGAAAAACGGAGTTAGAAGATCATGCTATTCATTTACTGTTCTCGGCAAACAGATGGGAGGCTGTGTAAGTCTTGATTTTCCTTAGTTATTGCCAGTATGTACTAAAGGGTATTTAACCTAATTTGTAAAGGCCATGGTTATTCTGACTTGGCTGTGAACTTGCAGTTTTGAGGTTCAAGGCTGGCCAAGAATTGAAAAGTTTACATCCAAGATTTGCTATTGCATCAGCTCAGTCAGCAATTTATAAAGCAAGCAATATCCAAAAAAATATTTAAAATTGTGCATCCACAGGATTCCTGTCAAAAATGTGTAAAGAAACAGATCTGCCAATATCACAAAAGTTGAACAGAGAGCTACTTCCAGCTGCCTACGGTACTCCCACGTAAACAATGGCGTAACAAACATCATCTTTTACCTGAAATGGACAGAGTTTCCTTCAATCTCATTCCCAGAGCCGGGGTCCCCTAGACCAGTGGTCAGGAAGAATCTCGCGTTTCCTTACCGTTGGTCTGGGGGGACATGGTCTCTGTACAAGACTGAGTTTCCTTACTACTACTACCTGTCATATTTAAATGCAACAAGAATCTTTTTTGGTCAGTTACTAGTAATGTAATTAAAAGTACTTATTGTGGAGGTTATTTCCAGTGGGGACGTAATTTAATAGCATATATTTTCTCCTGTTTCCCAGACCAAAAATTAAGCAGCTTTTAGAAAATGGGACCCTTGTGATAATGGATCGATATGCTTTTTCTGGAGTAGCTTTTACTGCAGCTAAGGTGGGTTTATACTTGTTTTAAAAATTTGCCACTGTTTACTGATGTGCTGTCGAGACTGATTTGATTTAGTTTAGTCTTTACCTTGAGACCTACTCGTATGTAAATAATTTGTAGTTAAAATGAAATCAAGACTAGATTTGTGAATTATGCTATTCCACCATATGAAGTTTGATGTTGGTGTTTGTAGCTGCCTGCTTAGACTATTTCTTAAGTTGGTTGTCTATTGCATAAAGCTACAAGGAGTATTGTGACTCCCTACAGTTAGGCTGCTAGTCCCGTTTCACCCAAATGGCCAGTTTGACTCAATAACTTGATGGTAAGTATGTCACATGGGTGGAGAGACACTACAAGAGTAAGAAGGGGATCTTGCCCAGGAACAAACTCCAAATAAAGCTTTTCTTTGGAATGATCTGGATCAAGATCAATGATTTATGATCCCTCCGATCAAAGGCATTGAAGGAACGTACCCAGAGTGGATCCATTGGTTCCTTTGATGCACCATGATCTGAGTGATCTTGGATCACTGATCCCGATCCAGATTGTCCCAAGGAAATGCACCTCAAGACTCAGCCCAGTGTTCAAACCCAGAACTCCAGATTTTCTGTTCAAGGCACTAGGCCCTTTGATTTCCTCCCTTTCCTTTTGTTAGGAGACCTGTCTGTACTTGTGTGAACACTTTCAAATTCTTCCACATGAAAGCTACCTCTATTGACACTTTGATAAAATGGCGCCTAAATTTGAAGAACAATACTTTGTACATCCTAAGCATTGTACTTATGTTTCCAAACAAAGGATTTTCACATGAATGTGAGGTTTGGTATGTACATGTTTTGTTATTTCAATATTGGTGCCATTTATGCAAAGTGTGAATTGGTTTAATTACCATAATGTCTTAACAAAATGGGCTTGGTTATGCACAAAATAATTAATTTATTGCATAAATGGCGTCTATAGAGTCCTTAAGATACCCCGGTTCAGGGTACGGGTACGGGTCAGAGCACCCGTACTTGCTTACACGGGAGACCAATCAAACTTAAGATACACCAGGTGACACCGGGTACAATCTGGGCAGAAATGTTGTGCAAGAGACTGGGTTCTAGTAAATAAAATTTCTCCACATTTGTGCTTCAAAAAAAACTTTTTTGTAATCCCAAAACGCTTCAAATCAGAAAAACAAATGTTTATGTAAGAATCTGGATACCATTCTGGTCTAATAAGCAAAGATAAAGACCATAAAAACTTACCCATTTATCCATTTTCACCCGGCGCTAACATACGGGTAGACTACCGATTACCCTGGGAAAACGTGTAGCTTTTACGGGAAGGATGCGATCACATGGTCATTTAATGAATTCAAACTGGCGCTAGCCATACCCGTGCGTGAAAATCGGGGTATCTTAAGGTGTCTTATATTTGAATAACAATACTTTATACATCCTTAGCCTTGTGCTCATGTTTTCAGACAAAGGATTTTTCACATGAATGTGAGGCTTAGGATGTATAAATGTTGTTATTCAAATTTAGGCGCCATTTATAGAAAGGGTCTATGGAGAGGATGTTCACTGTTAATTAGTTTTTCTTCCCTGACTGTTACATACTAAATAAATCTCTGTCTACTTCTCTCAGGGTTTTG
>OZ026599.1:36719836-36759836 GCA_964020085.1 Micromussa lordhowensis | reverse complement strand
TTTGCCGTGGATTTGCCCTGCGGCCATTTACTATCGGCTATTTCGAACTCCAGTTATTTCGAACTATTTTTGGTTTCCCCTGAGAGTTTGGAATAGCGGGGTTCAGCAGTATTTCATTAGGATCTCTGTTATGAATTAGATTTATAAATTTAGTAAAATTCACTGGCGAGTGCAAAGGACATCTCGTAGGAGATCAATAACAAGTTAGATTTTATCTAAGTCTATATGCGACCCATTTGCTGAGGGGTCTGTTCAAAGAATTACATTCACGTGTTCCTACTCTAAAGGTCTAGGATACTGGGTATTAAAACACTTCAGAAACAACAGATAATATCAAAGGTCATTGAACAATTTTCCTGCAATTATTGTGCTTCGTAATGTATTTGAGGAAAGTGAAAGTTTATTTCTTTTCATTAAACATGGAACATTGTGCTTACATGTAAGATGTACAGAATTTCGCGCGATATCGCTGTATCCAAGTTAACTTAAAAGCTGAGAACATCGGATTAGTTTTAACTCGACGAGTGAAATTTCCATTGCATAACATAGCTGTACAGTTGTGACATTTCAGCTGTTGGACATTTTCTCAGTACTACAGCTAACCTGCAAACCAGCCTTCCTTTTTCCTTCGATGCTCCAATTTCACTCCATTTTTTCTTCGCGTTTTCAGTTTTCGCTCGTCCTCATTAAAAGTAGAGCTAGGATTGATGGCTTTCGTTCAATGCTGGTCAGCTGAAAATTCGGTGAATCCCCAGGCTTGTTTTTTATGCTTGCCTTTGCGTATTTTAAAACCCGAGAATGTTGATGAGAAGTAAATGGGATAAGCTTTCTCGCATCTCTTTTCTTGCCGTGTCATATTTTTGCTCAAAACACATGTTGGTCTAACTTCACGTGCTTTCCGAGAAGGCTATTTTTCAATGTCATATTAATTTCATTCATCTAATTGATTCTTCGTGGTTGAGGGAGGTTTTTCTTTTTTCATCCCAGTTTCTTCTTGCAAGGGCAAGATAATCGAAAAAAGATGTTTTCGGAAGAAGTGATGCAAGCTAGTTGTTTTGAAAAAAAAAAATGTAAAGCTCATTAGGTTTTCGTGTTTATTTTGTATTCTTGTTATTTTCGTGTCTTTACTCGAAGCGGGCTTTTGTAGCTCAAATGTTACGATAGTAGATGAACTTTGAATTTTTCCGGTTGAAAAACATCATGAGGGAAACATGGTTCTTCCGTTGCTTTCTTCTCCGCCCACTCCTTTGATTAGACGAAAAAAAAATCAAAACGGGAGAAAAAAAGCCGCGCTTGACATAGAAACCTCAGCGTGCGAGAGAGCTTCCGTTGTACTTCCAAAACACCAGCCATTTATACCATTTTATTGTTTCATCTCACTCCAAACATTTTTTTTTTCTTGTTTATCTGTCATGTGTTAGGATGATGAACAATTCTGTGATACGAAGCGCCCAGTCATGTGTTTTGTCAACTACGGAAAATTTCACACTTTAAATGCCGTCAGTTTGTCTACATGCTCAAGATTTCGCGGCCGAGTTAACTCGAAAACGTTAAGAGTAAAGTCCGAAGAAAAATCGTTTAATATTAATAATCACGTATTTTGGTAAATGGACTACGTTTTTCACGCGCATAAACGGCGAAAAGTTGTCTGCATGCACTGCAGGTCCGGACAAGACAAATTAACAGACCCCGCAGTGGGATATCAAGTTGATTATCCCGTTATCGACGGATGATCTGATTTTCAAGAGGTAAAGGTCACTTACAGGCCAACTGCTTTAATCTCTGTTAGTCTCCAAAAGACACAAACATCTTCAGTGGGTTTAGAGATAGACGTTGTTTTGATTAAAACGCAATCTAAACAGTTGCGAAGGTTCGGAAAATACGTGGAGATCGTTTACTTGTTTTTGGAAAGAATTTGAGCCTACGGAAATTACAGTAATATCTTTAGATCTGTGATTGTAATGGCATCATCTTCTACTACTTGGCTGACAGATAAGACAAGCAAGCTATGAGAGAAAACAGTGTCACTGGAAACGTAAATTTTTCTGTTCGCTAGAACTAGTGGTAATTAAATCGAAGTTTTCATTCGGCAGTGTGTTAAGTATTCAGCGTAGTCCGAAAAATTCGAAGGAAATGAGTTCTCGAGGAGGCGTAAACGAAAACTCTGTCATTATCACAGTAAACATGACAAGACAACAAAGACCGGAAATTTTAAACTCACCGGAAGTTGGTTAAAGCAATTACCATCAATAATGCCTGGAAAATTCACACCGGGCTGTGACAGTTAATTATTCTATCGAACTGTTGTTATACGCGCCTCTGCAAATTGAAAGGAACAAAGGACCCGCTTTGAGTTTATTTTACTGTTTTTGAAAAAGTGAAGGTTCTGCCAACTCGGAGAGCGGATTTCAGCTTTTTGGTTTTGTGGATTGTCGTGCTTGTAGAATTTTTTGAGCGCAATCAAGGGAAAAAACTGTTGTTGTTATTCTCTTGATCTCGCTGGTCTGCTCGTCATGTGTTTGACACTGTCGGATGTTTCAACAAGTTACTTCGGAAGTTATAACATGGCTCCCCTGGGACGTTGCAAAACAAATAATGTAGCTAAAGTCAAGCCTGAGAACTCATTGCCGGTAGATTTCTACTCCTTATGTCGTTGTGCTTTGATTCATCTTTAAGCTATCAGATCTTCAATCACTCATACGTGTGAAAACCATAAGTCTATCAGTTACCACGCCTTCGTTTAATGATTCGAGATTTGTACCGCGTATAACGCAACGCGATCGCTGATTGGACGAATGTATTGTAATGCTGTCAATCGATAGAAACTCCAGCCAATGGCAGATAAACATCAATTTACCCCCAATGGCTTCCAGAGTCGCAAGTAGATTTCATTGCAGGGTCGTGAGAATAAGTCAACAGTCCTTACCAGAGAGCAGATTTGAAACTCTCTTCGCTCGATGCGTTTTGATCACGAGGAGAAAAACATGGAAGCGGGTCCGTTGACTCGGAATTACCCAAACATTTTCGAATGTTTGACGAGTCATAATCCGTCCATTGCTCCGTATGGTTTACAGAGACCTTTGATGGCTGATAACGCAGAAGTGACTCAAGACGCTGGACACGGATTTTCGTATGCGGAATCTCCTATGCATTTGACTGGTTTGCGAAGCGGTGCGCACGACTTCATTCACACTTTATCAGGGGGTGGCGCTCAAGGAGCGTTTAACCTGCAGGCCAATTATCCTGTCCCAGCTGCATATTCATCACTGGCTGCCCGTGGAAGAGAGTTCCTGCTACGCCGTGAACACGCAGTAACGCTGCCTTCTGTATCGTTACCACCTCACACCATCTCTGTGGACGTGACAGCTTCGTCGGCGGCGAATCTCGTCGTCCCAACACCGCCCCCTTCTGCGTTTCACCAGGCGATCTTCACAACGAGCAATGGTGCTCTCCATGCCATCAACCTTCCGAGTTTCTCTAACGCTCCTGCCCCGCTGCCGTCGCAAACGTACGGACAAGACGCCGCGCAACACGCCGTTACCACTTTCTCGAACGCGGTTGGTCTTTCGAACGTGCAAGCGTCACCGAGGTCAGAGTCCAGCCACAGCAGTAGCGACTCGCAAACGGAGACTTCCCAAGGAAGCATGGCTTTGCCTCGTCCAAGCCCGCTCAATGCAGTAAAAAGAAGCATTGTTCCGTCACCTTCAAGTGTAGTGCCGACCATGGAGTTGTCATCTAATGGTGCTTTTCTCCGCTACATAAAACCACAAGGCAAGCTAGAGTTCGTGTGCAGATGGACTCTTCAACAGAACGTGCCTTGTGCTAACGTATATGCTAGTATACAGGAGCTGGTGAAACATCTTTCCTTGGAGCACGTGGGAGGGAGCGAAGGTAACTCCTCACACGTCTGCAAGTGGTATGAGTGTCACAGGAGCGGCAAGCCGTTCAAAGCCAAGTACAAACTTATCAATCACATTCGCGTTCACACTGGAGAAAAGCCTTTCTCGTGCCCTTTTGCAAACTGCGGCAAAACCTTTGCGCGCTCGGAAAACCTCAAGATTCACAAGCGCACTCACACGGGAGAGAAGCCCTTCGTCTGTGAATTTCCTGGTTGTAATCGTCGTTTCGCCAACTCGAGCGATCGCAAGAAGCACTCTCACGTCCACACAGCAGATAAACCCTACCTCTGTCGAGTGCCAAGCTGTGGCAAAAGTTACACGCACCCAAGCTCTCTTAGGAAGCATTTAAAGATGCACCTTAAGGCTGCAAATGGAAACTTAACCTTGGACAGTAACGATAGTTTAGCGGTGATCTCGCAAGCGGAACTACAACTGAACGGTTCAAGTGCGTCTAGAAACGTGCAACCATGGTTTGCCCTCGCTCAACATTCAGCGAAAAATTCTTTTTCACTGAATGCTTTACCTGTGAAAGAAGAAGCCCCTAACTGATTTCCCCGAACACTTTATTAAGACTTTGAACGTTTCAGAGGAGGAACAATCATAACTTGTCGCGTTGTGAGAATTCTTCTTTACGATGTGAACGTTTGGACAGCCAGATGTTGGATTGTTGTAACATTTCTTAGACAAACGTTCATCGCTTGTTTTACAAAACAATATTTAAAAGCAAGATAGAAACTCCAGATCATGATTTTTTTGAAATCGAAGTCGAAGATTCGTTTCGTTTTTTTAATTCTCGCACATGAACAAAACACATGATTCATTTGATTCTCTCCAATTCGTACAGATTTGTCATTTGTTTGTAATCAAAAACACATTTTTTTCCCCAAATTCGTACGTCTAATTTGTACAGAATCGTATTTACAAAGAAACAAAAATTATGTGTCATCGTTCGCGTTCGCGTTAATAATATCGACAAATATGTTCGTAGTAATTTATTTTACAATCTATTTTTTCAGGCTCGCGTCCAAATTCGTACGATTTAATAAAAATAAGGATGGTGATGATGGATGTATCCTGTCTTTATGGCAATTTTCTACCCATGTTTGTCTTTGAGAACTGTAATATAGGCAGCCTGGGGTAAGGTCAAAAAGTATGTGTCGACACTCGCTTACATATAACTGCTTATGAACTATTTATTGCCCTTCGGGGGGTGGAAACCAACTGGATATTTATACGCGGGAAGACAGATTTAAACAAACGCGATTTGAAAGCAAATTGCTACACTGTTGTTATATTACTATCTACTGCGCCAGGTTCAAGATGCGTAGATAAACATGGTTTTGATTAAAGCGGGAATCGGTATCATTCATGTGCAGCTAATGACAGTGCTAAGATGGCAACGCAATGCGCCCACTGATCTCGAACATTCTAGCACTTGAATTCGCAAGGAATTGATGATTGAACGCGTGCGTGTGTTTTACAGTCTTGTAAAGAAGCTCGGCGAAATCTACGTGCGAACCAGCTTGGTTTACAACTATGAAACTGCTTCACATTCGTACGTGCGTATAATTAGATCTCGCCGATACCGAGCTGCGCAGCTTTGTATGATCGTGAAAGCTTTTCCTTTGCACTTGAAATAAATTGAAATCTTACATCCCCCCAGCTGTGGGTCATCGTTTGGTTTATGTAGTTCTTCCGCATGTTTTGACTAGATCTCTAAATCGCTTTTCAAACAGGCCACCAAAGGATAACCGCGTGGCAAGATAATAAAGTACTTAACCGTTGGCTAAATGCAAGAATTTATCCAGACAGTTCGGGTAATTTAAGTAATGACTGCAATTTTTGCGGGTGTTTATGCGCCCAATTTCTTTATGCGCGCAATTGTGAATGTGTGTTCCATCCGATACGGGCACGTTGACCTTTTTCCGTTCTACAAGAACTGAAGTATTAGATGGCTGATCGCTAATCTCGTTTATTTCTAGCTATACCCTTGAATCAATCACGGCTGATCGCCTCTCACTTCTAAGACAATCTACTCGTAAAGGGAACATACATGGAAAACCAAGAGGTCCCGAGAAAACATATTAGAATCGTTTCTCTAGTTTCCAATAAGAGGTATGCGATAGCAATCAGGTAAAGCTGTTCTAGTCACGGCTATTTTGGTACTTGTACAACATTTCCGTACACATAAATATAGCTGTTATCGAGTTGTTTTTAGTGACCCGTTTCTCTCCTAAACATTCTAGGAAGTTACTTTACTCTTATCAGTATGTTTTCATGTACCTCACACGTTCTACAAAGTACCAGTATTATTTTTACATCCGTTCATCTGTGTTTGGTCCAACGCTATCTAAATGTCGCCATTGCGCTGGTTCTTAGCCAGCTTACGTTCTAGTTGGCAGTGCATGTTGTTTGTAATTAATTCTGTTTATTGCAATCATCGTGGGTTGTGTGTTTCATTCTTTCGTCGAGATTTATCATGATAGTGTTGTTAAATTCGCGACGCTCTTGACATTTCAAAGCGTAGGGTTGCTTTTTTCAGGTAGAACACACGCCGCGTTTGCGAGAGTTCCAAATAGCCCTTTCAAGTTATGATGAAATTGCACGCGCGTCTTTCAGTTTATTGGGTACAGATTTGAACGGTTTTCATTTCCATGACAAAAGACTGCTCAGCAAAGAAAATTGATTATCAAAAAATAAATCCTAAGAAATGGTAGAAAGAATCTTTTAAATTTTGTTTACTTTTGTCTGGGGTTTATTATATACGGTTAGCGCCGGGTATTCGGGACAATTTTTCCCCACTGATGTTTTCGTGTGATCTTTCAGTAATAGTAATTTTAAATGGAAGTATTGCGGCATTTTTAAAACTTGTTCGTCGTTTTCATAGTCGGTATATAAACTGATTCTCTACTTTTTCCCCGCCATTTTTGAGTTTGTGGTCGTTTCAGTAACAAGCCGGCTGAAGCAGCGTCATTCCTTCACATGATGGACACGCAACGTGATAGTAAATGACTGTTGATAGTTCTAGTGGCCCTCTAGTTAATCTTCATTTTTTTGTTAAAACAACCAGTTAGGTTAAAAGTCGTGTTATTGTCAATCATTCTCCCACGCGTTTTTGCCGTCCAACAGCTACGCAAGCTAACGCGGACGTTGTGGTATTTGCAGATTTTATTTGTAAAATTGAGGTATTTGACGAATTGTTTTCTACGTTATTGCCGTATTCGGCACCCGCTCCCCCCAGTGTCTTCCAGAAAAGGGCCAAATAAGATTGTACAAAGACAATGATTGTAATAATAATAAATTAGTTAGCTGTAGACTTTATTTCCAACTCACTCTTAGACGATTTTTTTTGTTTTTACATATCTTTCCTTTTCTTTTAATTCTACGTATATATTTTAGTTTTAAACTTTGAGGTCCTTTTCGAATACTATACCACATTTTGGGAAAAAGGTTATTTTTATAGCGGGGTCTGGTAAAGAAAAATGCGGGCTCCCCTCTTCCTTACCAGATCCCGCTCGTCGCTCGTTGCGCTCGCGCTTTTTTCGATCGGCTCCACTGACCGAGAGCCTGGAACAGGCTATCTCACTCTTGCTTGAAGAGAGCAGAAAAACAAAGACCGCTGAATCTCCCTTCATTCCCAGGCTCTTCGCTGGCTCATGTCATGGCTATTTTCCACAATTTCATTTTTCCTGTTTTCTGTAAAAACTCAGATGCTTTATTGCAGTCAGCATGCAGTGCAGGCGTTTTGGAGTCGTAAATTCGCCGCCATATTGGCATTCTAACTCACACTCCCTAGGACGCATTTTCGTCTCTCCCCAAGCCTCTTCCGAGTTTGAATCCAAGATGGCGTGCGCTCGCTCTCGACCTTGCTCGCGCGGTCTGTGTTGTACAACGTACCCACTGAGCAGCGATTCTTCCGATGGATAGCGTTATCCAGCGTTATTCGAAAATCAGAACTCGTTTTAAAAAGGACGTAACAAGACACTACGAAATAAACTGTTCAGTAACAAATGAAGGCTAGAATACAAAGTTGCATTATATTTTATTTGGAATTATACATTAAAAATATTTCTCCTGGTTCATATACAATACTCGTTTTCCTCTTCACTGGGAAAGTATATATTCAACTTCCATAATCATTGTAATACAATAATGAGCTTGCCATTCTATACACCCGTCTACTTTTCAATCTCCTTTGTCTTTCTCTAATTATGTAGTTATGAAAAAGAAAAAAACCACCCAAAATACCAATATTAAGAAACGTTAAATGATAAAACTACAGCTTACAGTGCGACTACTCTAACCAAAGCCACCCGACAAAATTTTCTACAAGTATAACGAATGAAAATCGTGGAGGTTACGAATAGTTTTGCAACAAATTATCCAAAATAACCACAAATGTGTTGCCTTTGTAATGTACAGATTGATTACATGGATATTTGTTGAAAAACTTTTGCTATTTACCTCCATAATTTTTATTCATTAAATTTTTTTTTTATTTTATTTTTTCATTGGTTGAGAAAGTGGCGCGAGTTTTTTAAGCCAATGGCTTGGCGTGGTAACGGAAAACCAAAGAAAACTACTTCCTTTTCATACGCAAACTCATATTCGCGTGTCAAAATGTTTCACGCGCGTGTGCGACACGCATGACTAACAAGGACGGTAGTGATATTTTGTTCCGATTAAAAACTGTTTTAAAGATTTAAGGCTTTGAAAGCGGAGAATAGAATTGAATAATTAGTTAAAAGAGGTGCGTCCAACCTTGACAGGATCGCAATCGGAGCGATTTAAAATTTTGTGGTTTAACACGAGGAATAATAAAGTTATTCGTGAGAACACGCTATTCGTGACCGTTTCATCGAGACAGTCGCCTCGGGAATTATTTTGTATATGATTCAAAATAATCAACGTCGATTTTTTTTCCCTGTTGGCCGAGTCCGGAGTTTTTTTCGCAGGTTGCTAAGAAACATGACGGAAACTTATGGACCTAAGCCATAGGCGATACTGTTTTATGCGACAGTGAGCCTGGAACGAGCTAGCTTCCACAGTGCTTCTGCCAGCTGCTATCACGGAGCTTAAGCAAACCACGACGACGACGGTGACGAGAACGTCGCCGACGGTGACGAGAACGTCGCCAGATAAAAGGTTTAATGAGCAAAACAATAGCTGTGCACGTGCGTTATAAATCCCTGCAAAACAAGAACGTGGACGTTCTGCGTAGTCGGAGGAACGCGCATGTCCACTTGAAATCGAATGCTGTCATTGCATATTTAGCCTTAGCACGTTTTTGGAGCCATTGGCGTACTTAACAGATCTAAACAATTGCGAAATATTTCACTGGTAAAATATTTTCTATATATGTTTATTTTTAACTAGGCGTCGTCCTCGGCGTAGCCGTCGTCATTGCTTAAGCTCCCTATTACCATTCCCAGAGCACGAAAAAAAAAACAGGTTTGACCCACCCCCAAAATAAAATATGTAAGAATCTCAATTCTATTGCAATGCAATCTATAAGACTACAATATTTCATATTCCCCGTCTGTGTCGAATTCCTTTGGCTCGTCGGACTCATAGTTAAGCTCTGTGAAATCTAAAAAAAGGAAGGGAAAAACAGTGTTATGAAGAGACATTTATGCGGTTCGTAATGGTCTCAAATTTTCGACACGAAATTGGTTCAATCGCCTAACCTGATTGCTGGCTGCAGTTGAGCTCGTCACCAGGTCTCGGTGGTATTTCTAATGAAGGCCAGTGAGGTGGTCTTTCATCAGCCAGCTCGAACATGGGTCTCCTGTGACCGGAAAGGATATGCTACGAGGAAAATAAAACAACTAAGGCTTATAATCAGAAGCTATATTTTGTTTACAGGTAGATGGGCCTATTACTGGGGGCTGTATAAGCGGCAGTTTACGATATGCTACCAAGAAAATAAAACAACTAAGTTCGACAATGATTGTAATTGTAATTGATGATTGATGATTGTAATCTTCATCTTATTACAGTTCCACTAAGAAAAATGCCTGAGCTTTCCAAATCCGCATGCAATTTAATCTTTGTAATTCTTTAGCATCCATGTTTCCCCCCGGCTTCCGTTTAGCTGTTAAATTCTAACGTTTCCTTAAGAACACAGTCACTTGTAATCCTCTTTGACTTAAGAACAATGTTTTCAGCATTATCATAGTTATTGCATGCTAGGGTTTACCTGGCGAATCTGTGTACAAAGGTCATCAAACTCCTCTTCTGTGTTACAGAAAAATCCCTACAATAAATGACAAGACAGTTTTAGTAGGTCGAATTTTGCTACAGTTATCAACTTGTGACGCGTGATTCATGAGTACTCGGCTTGTAAATTTGTAAATGATGCGCGCTATTTGTAATTACCTAAACTCTTTCAGTTGAAAATAATAAAAAAAGAAAATTCAATTTTGATTTGGTAAACTATTAAAAAACAAACAGCACAGCTTGTTAGCACAGCTCAGATGCCAATGAAATTCAAGCAAAGTTGTTTAGTTTCTAGAAAAAAAATAGATCACGTGATTTCGCGCACCACGCGGCGAGGGACGTTTTCCCGCCAAGTCAGATGTTCAGTTGAGTCCACCAGAGCTGTATATAGCCTTTCATTCATCGCTTGTTCAACCTTAGCAGATGCGTGAGCCACAGAAATAATGAAGGGCGGACTGAAACTTAAGAACATTCCGTGAATAACGAGAGGAAACGAAATGATACGAGCTTAAGAAGCTTAATACACTCATTAGGTTGATGCACATAGGACACACACGACCGGGCTAAAACGCTCGACCTGGGGCCTGGATTAGCTTTAATCGGATTAAACGCTTATCGTGTTTTCAGTTCTCGAACCGTAAGGACGTTCTTCTACAAGGTATTAAAACATAATCTCAAAATCAACCAAATGTCACTACAGAAACAAAAAAACTACGGAGTTCAATGATCTCTGTCAGTTAGTAACGGTAATGATAATTAGTTTTTGTTTTGTATTACTTTGTAATTTTGAGAGGCGAAATAAATAAATCAAAAATAAATAAATGATTGATTGTAATGTCAGATGAGTTTTATCTGGAACTAGAGTGAAATGCATTCGGCACGAGCAGACAGCAGATTAGCTTCAAGAACTCCCGGTTGTTTATACGCTTACATACAGGATGTCCTGTTACAGAATTAAAACACAGCTCTCCTTACCAAAGCTATTGATGGATCCAGATCTGAAATGTTCATCCGGCTTGGATACACACAGTGATAACTCTAACAAACACAAAACAAAAAATTCTAAATCATAAAAAGAATTCCTTTGACGTCTCGGAAAGCCTAGAAACTAGGAAACAGTACTCCAATCGCGTGCCTAGAGCCCGCGCGTTTTAGGTCACCGGTAACCAAGAGGATCGTGGTCTCTGCATGGGAACGAGACTGACTATAACTTGTGTCCTATACCTAATGTACTGTTGTTGCAAGGTGTTCCCACACAAATATGGGGACATTTTACAGTTTTAAATTGTGTAAAATCTTTACCTCATCTGGAATAAGACTCATTCTCACTGGGTTCACAACCTGCTGTGTTGTATGAGGGTCCAGATACAACAGATTATTACCTTAATTCAGGAAGAAAAAAAAAGAAAAATACAGAGACGTTATTTACAGCAAACATTGTCAGAAATGGCTAGCGTCTTCATTACTGAACTCAAGTGAAACTTCTCAAAGAATGATAAACAAGGGAGAAAGCCTAACTGAGAGAGACCATTGTCCATCACCAACTAAGCAACTACAAAACTTGACATCACAGATCGAAAGAAAATAACAGCTCTATGAGCTTTTACTAAGAAACATTGCAAACAAACATAATCAGGAATTGCTAACATTCTGGGAAACACTACAAAGTCTGGTGAACTTTTTCAAATTTTGTCGTCTTGCCTTCGAAAATCGCTACCATAAATTACAATTTGTTCTCCCTTGAACAGTTCTTTTCATAACTTAACCTGTGTGTACCTGTATTTCGCGAAGATATTAAGTCATAATTTTAGCACTGTTTTGACCAAAAAAACGCGAAGTTGCTGTAGCAATGACTCGTTCAACAAATGGGACCTTCTGCCTTCAGTTGTCTACAAGTGCGGTATAAATGCAAACTCAAACACAAGTGTGTGTGGTCTACCGTAACGTAAACGCAAACACGAGCAAACGTAAGCGCAAGGAATGGAACATGTTCCTTTCCCTTGCACTTGTGGTAAGGCTCACCACAATGCGTGCAATTTCTCAACGCATCGAAAGCGCGGGAAGAGAGCTTGTGCCAGTCCTAACATGCATGAGAAATTATACGTTTAGCGGGCCGCTCGTCTCATTACCCTGATTGCATTGTGGCTCCACTACAATACTGAATATTACATGCAACAGTTCCAACAACAACAACGGTTTATTGGTATTCCCACATAGAGATGGTATTACCTAAAATAGCAACTAATATAATACCAAAGTCGAGCACTTGCTGGAGTTAAATCAGTGACGAACAAAGGCTGCACTTTTGTTGAGCAGAATTTTGTGCTGTATCTAGTACTTTCTTTATGCTCGCCATTGCACTAACGCGTCATACCCCAACCCTGTGTTGAGACTTTCCTTTTTCGACATGGAAAGAAAGAAAGGGGCGCTGTTGAAACTCTCGCCAAGACATTTTCATTTCACTAAGAAATCAAATTTACATTTACCGTAAAATCCTATAAAGTAATATGCATGATTGGGTTTTCCACCAATAACTCCTACAGATTGCTTAAATGTGAAACAGGCCTGTTCAAAAGAAGAGTAGAAGAAGAAAGATGTTATTAAGCATCTTCAATTTTCCAATATGACTAAACCTGAATTGACAAGGAACTACACAGCAGGATTAACGAAAATGATATTAAGTGAATTTTACAAACAGGAACAAACCGCTACACAGTACACATCCTTAAACACAAAACAAACTGACGGTGATTTGGATTTTGAAAATTTAAAAATAGTCTGATTTTCTATTAAATTGTCTTGTTTTGTAGCCAATCCGTTTGCTTTTGGCAAATCACTTTGAGGGTTCATTTGCCCTCTCTACAAACACAAAAAATCCTCAACACTAGGAAGTCGTCTGTCGACAAGCAACAAGTTTCGGTACATGTCCTGTTAGTTGGGAGTTCTTGAACTTTACAACCAGCACTAGCATCACCTTTGTCCTCGACGTCTGTTTGATACGCGACCTACTCGGGGAAAGAAACTGTCTCCCCAGTGGTCAAGAAGTTCTTGAAAAATTGGTGAGTCAAAGAAGTTCTAGATTAATTCTATTTGACAACTATGCCGGCCGTACGTGATTTTTCGTAGTGACGACATATTTTTGATTGTCATTCGATGCATTTTCCCTTCCTTTTCATTGGCCGAGAGCCCACCACGTGACCTGCGAATAACTGTCTACAAATAATGGACTGCTCATGCGTAGTAGTGTCTTAATGTGTTTTGCTTCAAATAATATTCTGCTCATACGTAATTGAAACCATGCTCTTGTGTGAGAAATGGCAGATCGCTTCGATGAGCTGTCAGAGAGCGATTTAAATATGAAAACAAAACTGGTAATCGAATGCTAAAACAATTATTGAACCCGGTTATCGCAAAATATCGTGATTTGTCAATGACTCGCATATCAATAGACCAATGTTGATATATTAAAATTCAGCCTAAAACAATAGACCTCAACATGAGGCTCTGGGGAATAAACCCCACAAACTCTGTAGTTACTCCCCAGAGCCTCGTCCTAAGGACTATTGTTTTAGGCTGAATTTTAATATATCGAAATTGGTCTATTATTTGCCTCACCCTCAACCTCATCCAATAATTGTTAATCATTGGTGTCTATAAAAGTAAACAGTTTTTTCCTCTAGTATGACTTAGAATGCACATTTGGTTCGTGTGACAGTACTAACCCGTGAATTAATAAAAGGATGTTCATGTTGAGTTAATCCTGGGGTGGTCGTTTAAATGTATGGGCATTTACTGGGACTAGACAACGTAGTCCCATTGACGGGCGACTGTCAAGACGATTCCACTGTACTCCAAGTTATTTAATGCCTCAAAAACCAGTGAGTCTTACAAGCCACATAGGCCCGAAGATGAAGTTTAACAACCCTCAACAGACATCATGCAGCAAACACAGTGATGTTAATTTTGTTACGGTTGAACAAAGTAGACATTCAGATTGCACTCTCTTACCTTGAATGGTTCATTATAAACAGAGTTCATTTCTGACAGTCCTAATCTAAGCGGTATAAAGAGTAAGAGAGGTCTCCATGCTTGTTTTTTGTGTTTCACATCATCTCTTATGTCCAATCGAGTTTTTCCTCTGCGTCTTTCACTGCCTGTTGATGTGCGACTGTAGCAAGTCGTCTCGCCATGAGTCTTTACAGTTGAGTCTTGTTTGCAAAGTGTTTCTAAACACAAAACAAGTGTTTCTAAAAACCTTGAAGACGTTGGAAGTGTATACTAATGTGTTTTGTGCTAAAAATGGAAGAACAAAATGTCTCAAGTCTAGCCTAATAGAAAATTCTGGAAGATTTCATCGAAGGAAATTCAAGAAAATCTCAAATAAAGCCATATAAATGGTAAAAACACATTTGTTTGGGCATCTATAATTCAAAACTAAAAGCCAAGATTTTATCAAAGATTATAGTAAAACACTATTACATCATTGTTTCTTACATGCAATACGTTTGAAAGGACTGGGTGTAAAGACAAATGCAAAAAAAAAACATTCAATAATTGATTGCCCTATGGAGCCACCTTAAAATCATAACTTACTGATATCATTAATTATGACTGTGTTGTCCATGGCAATATGTACACACAACGAACTCCAGTCATCAAAAGATGTTAGTTTTCTGTAGACAAACAAGGAAACAAGAAAATTTTCCTTAAAGCACACCAGTCACTCAGTGGTATGATTAATTAGTGTACCAGTCAATTCGAAGCTTCAACATTCTGCAAAATTGCCATAAAATTTGTCAAATCAGTGTAAAACCGATCGCTTTCCAGAGAAATTTGCCCAAAAAAATTCCCACAAAATCGGCCGTTTTTTACCGACCATTTTGAGCGAAACTTGCCATGAAAATATTCGCCAAAGTCCCGTGAAATCGGCCTTTGTGTCCGAGAACTTGTCTCTTAAAATCCCGCAAAATTTGACCTACCAGAAGCCCTGTCTATAAACATCTAGAGCTAATTAGATCAAGCTAAGTTTACGGCACATGTATAATCTTACTTGAGTACTTGTGCAATGGTGTTTGGACCAAACCAACTCCCAACTGGTTTGCCTTCAGATACACCCATTTGAGCTAAAATCAGAACAGAAAGCTACATTCAGTAAATGTAAGGTAAAGTTTGTGCTCAAGAAGAAGTGGCCCACACCACAGGAACTTATTATAAGCCATAATCCAGATTCTGTAACATTAAGTGACTTGGAGTAATACTACTCCACCTAAACAGTGTGCTAGTCCATTGTGGCTTGTCCTAACAGTTCACCAATACATTGATACAGTGGAGCTAGAGAGCGACTGTCTAGTGGAGCTAGAGAGTGACTGTCTAGCAGAGCTAGAGAGCGACTGTCTAGCAGAGCAACTAGAGAGCGACTGTCTAGTGGAGCTAGAGAGCGACTGTCTAGCGGAGCTAGAGAGCGACTGTCTAGTGGAGCTAGAGAGTGATTGTCTAGTGGAGCTAGAGAGCGACTGTCTAGCAGAGCTAGAGAGCGACTGTCTAGTGGAGCTAGAGAGGGACTGTCTAGCGGAGCTAGAGAGTGACTGTCTAGTGGAGGTAGAGAGCGACTCTCTAATGGAGCTAGAGAGCGACTGTCTAGCGGAGCTAGAGAGCGACTGTCTAGTGGAGCAAGAGAGCTACTGTCTAGCGGAGCTAGAGAGTGATTGTCTAGTGGAGCTAGAGAGCGACTGTCTAGTGGAGCTAGAGAGCGACTGTCTAGCGGAGCTAGAGAGCGACTGTCTAGTGGAGCTAGAGAGTGACTGTCTAGTGGAGGTAGAGAGCGACTCTCTAGTGGAGCTAGAGAGCGACTGTCTAGCGGAGCTAGAGAGCGACTGTCTAGTGGAGCTAGAGAGTGACTGTCTAGTGGAGGTAGAGAGCGACTCTCTAGTGGAGCTAGAGAGCAACTGTCTAGTGGAGCTAGAGAATGACTGTCTAGTGGAGCTAGAGAGTGATTGTCTAGTGGAGCTAGAGAGCGACTGTCTAGTGGAGCAAGAGAGCTACTGTCTAGCGGAGCTAGAGAGCGACTGTCTAGTGGAGCTAGAGAGTGACTGTCTAGTGGAGGTAGAGAGCGACTCTCTAGTGGAGCTAGAGAGCGACTGTCTAGCGGAGCTAGAGAGTGACTGTCTAGTGGAGCTAGAGAGTGACTGTCTAGTGGAGGTAGAGAGCGACTCTCTAGTGGAGCTAGAGAGCGACTGTCTAGTGGAGCTAGAGAATGACTGTCTAGTGGAGCTAGGGAGTGATTGTCTAGTGGAGCTAGAGAGCGACTGTCTAGTGGAGCAAGAGAGCTACTGTCTAGTGGAGCTGGAGAGAGACTGTCTAGTGGAGCTAGAGAGCGACTGTCACAGTATTGTGTCTTTTCAAAGAATGCAACACAGAGAGGGAAGCTCAAAGAAAACTGTGAGGTTCAAAGAAAAGATCTAAATGTCCAAGGACATATATCCCAGCATATTTTTAAAGTCAAATAGAGGCTATTGTGTTTATTATCCTTCAAATGTTTTTCAAAATGCACGCAGTTTTGAAAACTGGTGAATATTACTTGCTAGATATTACCCAGTCTGGGGCAAATTCAGTCATGTGACGCATTTAGACCAATCGCGTGCGAGCGAAAGTATTTGATGGGTTATAAGCAAAATTGGACAGGTCAAGTTTCTGTTTTTACTGTGGACTTACTTGTCACAAGTGAGATAATCACAAATGAGATAATAATTTTAGTATATGGTATATATACGCTACCATACAATATAAATGAACATAAAATTTAACATTTGCTGTTACCAGCACAAATCATACACACAATGACAGTACTTTTCCTTCACCTATCTGATGGATAGAATATAAACTGTCCTTCTTGTCCAGGAAATTCTGTAAAATCTGAAATTCATGCAAAGAAAATTAATGTATTCATCATTCCACAAATGATCACAAATCTTAATTTTGGATTGGCTTTTAAATTCTACTGAGAACAACCAGTAGGCCCATGCACAATCCACAAAACATCAACAAACCTGCATGTAGACAGGGTTTGTTGTATCAGGATCCCACTGCCAACCTGTTAAAAAATACATGTATATATTAAAGAAATAAAGTGACGTCTGATTATGTTCATTGTGAAAGGCTGTCACAGCGTGAATTAAAGCTAACCTCTTCCAAGATGCCTACAAATCAAAGCTTGTGCAAATATCATCTGTCCACATCTCAGCATGCAACCCCAGCCATTATCAGCCGTAGGTCCTGTACCGCCTGGAAGCAAATAAGTGTTACAGTATAGCAGAATGACACAAATGCTATATTAACTGTTTTGTCATATGTCATTTTATTTTATTCCTACATGCACATATGTTCTTAATGAATGTTTTGCTCTAACACAATATTACCATAAATTGATTATATAATTCCTTTCTGCTGAATAGGTATCTATCTAGACACATAGTTGATACTGCTTAAAGAATTGTTCTACTAGATACATAGATGCATTGTAAAAAGGACAACACTCCGTCGGTAACAAATAATTTGTATTATTACTCACCAATTGCTTGGAAGTTTTTTCTGTATGTGCACCACAATCTTGACCTGATATCCCTCAGAATACTGACTGTATCTTCTCCTAAAATATAACACAGGAAACATTTAACATTTACAAGAAAAACATTAATTGCTGAAGTGATGAATTTAAATAACACCTGTCTGTCTATCAATTTCAGGTGATTTTCAGAAGTGACAGAACATTTGCTCACAAAATAATTAATTATAATAAAGTTTCCATATAACGCGTGCTCTGATTGGCTGAAACAGCGTGCTTTATCAGAGAACAGAGCACGGGTTGATGACGGTAAGCTGGCTTCTTCAAATTTTTGCTTCAGAATTTTGACAAATTTGACCCAAATTAAACACGCCTTGTGGCTCAGACAAATGCAGTGGAAACGAGCTATTTGTCTGCAGTAAATATAGCTGCAGGGAGACCATTGTTATAAACAACAGAAGTGCTAAAACTGTACTAAAATAACAAGTTTTGCTAGATTCCGACAAAACACGCAACAAAATAAACAACTTCTCATTCTCAACCTAGCGAATGCTTCGATTAAAGACATTACGAAGGCAGAAATTAAACTTAAGAAGTAAAACAACGACAAAACACCAACTGAGCTTTCTATTTACGATGAGAAGCTTTATTTACATGCAGTGTAGTAACGCTTGTTTGCTTACTGGCGATATCCGGTCATCTCGGCGAAGTGAACCTTAACAATTTCGTATCATCGCTCACTCGACGAGTGATCAGTTGAAAGCTGGCTCTGATATTCTCCTTTACTCGGAGTAGAACCAGTGGAAGCAGTCTAGTCTTTCCAACTTTGACCCCAGTTCGTGCAATCTTGCTGCAAGCAGCTGCAAGCCGTAAACAACTGTAGCTTCTTGGCAGCTCCATTCAAATACAACTCAGTATTCGCTAGTTTTGAGCTCCTTGTTTCATAATTTCCATTTGAAACGGTCGGCACGTTTTTATGAGCCACAATGCGGCCGGATTCCTTTGTAGTAGAAACCTTTAGATCCTTATTTAAGGATTAAACTTTGCGGAAGGCATCGTTCTTCTCCCTGGATAGCAACTCGATGCTGAAAACTTAGCAGAAGTTCAGTTTGTGATTGACAGCTGTCGTCTCGTTAGCCAATCAAATTTTTTGGAACAGTTATAACAAGGACTGCGATTGGCTTATTTTAGCGTGCTTTATCAGAGAATAGAGAACGGCTGATGCCACTTTTCCCCGTTTGGAAAAATAAAGTTTGGCTTCAAAATTCAGCCGAATGCGTGGATAATTTATTGGATTCTTTATCATAAAACAAATAAAGAAGTCTCGACTGTGCTCTGTTCTGTTGTAAAGCACTTAGGAAGCGGTAGAGCACTCAAGAAGTAGGGAAAAACACTCGACTACGTCTTGTGTTTTCCCCTTCACTTCTTTCGTGCTCTACCGCTTCCTGCGTGCTTTACAACAGAACAGAGCACAGTCGAGGCTTCTTTATTTTTTAAATAAACAACAAAAATTGATTGTAAGCAATGAGAAAAGAATCCCCCGTCTTCATCTCCAAACCTGCAGAATATGCAATTTTTTAGCATCTTGTTCATTAATAGTTGGGATACCAAATAATATTATCCACCATGAATATTACCGACTATTTTTAGGTTTCTGGTCATTTCAGAAACAAGCAGAAACAGCCTTATTCCAGCACACTAGTAGATAAGTAACAAAACACAATTGATAAATATGTTCAACAATTTCTCATGTGAAATAACCAGTTAGAATCCTGTTACTGTTTTAAAGGCTCCGCCGCTCGTTATGCCTTGACATTTTTTGTTTGATCTTCTCGGAAAAGGTGAAATGGCATTGTGTTGGTCTCAGAGATGCATGTACTGCATGTACAGTCGGACCTCCACTGATGGACACCTCTCTGCAATAGCCACCTCTCTATAACTGGCACTTTTCTTAGTCCCAGCAGACAGTCCATACATTCACTCTGACTTATTTTAACCTCTCTGTAACGGCCACCTCTCCACAATGGAAACAACAACTGAAATGTGTCCCGACTGACAAAATATCCTTGGTTGATACAAAACCCCATTTTTTATTGCAAAAGGTCACCAAACTTGATCCGTACTGCACGTCACTGATATGTTTCTGTTCAGGTGTCATATTACACCCCTGCCTGCCCATAACGCCCACCCCTCTACTATGCCCACTTTCCCCTGTGACCACCATGGAGAGGTCCAACTGTATATACAAAAGTGGTGATACTATCCAATCAGTGTAAGGTTCCTAATTGGCAATATACATTGTGTAAACATATTCTAGCTAAGCAAACAAACTGGTGAACATGTTATTCAGATACCGCCAAAATGTCTGTCACAAACACAAAAGGAAATTAAATTTTAAAATACCACAAATTGAAAGTATCGACAAGAGAAGTGATTCTGACCTTAAAAGAGGTGGTGTGCCAAACTACAAAGGTATGCCTTTTTGTCGCCAGTTACGTTTTAATTAATAAATAAAAATGGAAGCACTAGTTTCCACCAGAATCCACTGCAGCACAACAGAATGTTACATGGTGCAATGTTTCACCTGTTACTTCCTTCCAAAATGGGGAATTAAAATGTTCTCATATTGATATAATATAATTTGCAAAGCAAACTGGTGAAAAGGAGTTCTATTTGACAATGTTGTCATTGTGCCGGTCTTCTCAGGTAGCATATTCTAAAATCAAGGTCTCTCCAAATTTCCAAACACCCTATAGTATTTATTCTGGAAACGACAAACTATTGAAATACCTCCTTGCTGTTATTGCAGCAGCAAAACTGCCACCTACACAGCTCATGACATTGTGGTATTTGCCAAATTTGTTTGAAACATATTACAGTGTTCAGTCTGTCCCCTTCACAAGTGTCCAAGAATAGTGATGTTTCTTGTTTACAAACATCGACGTCATATTTCTTTTGATATTCAAATTTGCCAGCCACTGATGCATTGCCAATAAACCTCTGGTTGGCACAATAATAACAATTGGTGACGTAACGAGAAACATCGCTATAATTAACTTATCACATTTGTGGTGGAAAGGGGTGATTATGATAATTTCACTGGTTTAATCTCTCACGCACACTGATGGTTGGTAGTACAGAGAGCACAACGCCATGTTTCTGGGCACCAAGTGTGAAATTCGATGCAGTTCCGGTGGGCATGAACTTTTCCTTTCAAACAGATCCTCAATCATAAAATGGTCACTTGGAATGTCTGTTCATTAACACCTCTCAACGACTGCCTCAAAGACAAGCAGGATTTTCAGGCATAAAACATACGCTAATTAACCCAATAATATAAGTTTATCTTGCCGCTTAGTTTGCATGGCGGAAATATAAGCTTCATACAGTTTCGATTCGTAGCAAGCTTCCATATTAATTGGTGTCGCCCACGAACGAAAGACTTCCTTATCTTTCACAAACAAAATTTAACTAGCATTTTAGTAGCAACAAAAAAATTAATAACAAAGTTATTGCCTCGATGCATTGACAAAAGACAAACGAATTATGCTTAGAAAATAAATTTTCTCTGCAGGACTCTGAATTCTGGCATCGTCATATGTTTTCAGTATCTCACTTTGGCGAATGAAATTGCCCTTACCTCTGTCAGTGATGTACTGCTTTCCAAGGATCCACACCGGCTCTTTGGTTTTCGGAAATACATCTTGTTCAAAAGAAATTGCTTCATATGTAATACAAGCAGCGTCCATTTCAAGACCCGCCATATTTTCTTTACATCTTCAGTTTACAAAACATCGTCATTTTCGATTCCAGTACCTCGCGCTTGAAGAGTAAAATGCTTACTCACTCTACTCCCCAAGAGCAGGTGTAACCTCGTTCCCAGAACGAGATTAGGGAGTTTAAGAAACCACGACGGCGACGCCAAGGACAACGTAGTCTCCTCCGCAGCCGTTATTAGGGTCGTCACGCAACGCTTGAAGCGTTGCGTGACGACCCTAATAACGGCTGCGGAGGAGACTAAGGACAACGTCGATTAAAAAATGAATTTATATTTTACCTACGAATCTCGCGGTACTCTAAAGTCATTTAGTTTATTTATCAGTGTCAAAACTATCTCGACACTGAATATGGAACACAGCGTTAAACTCGGAAAATAAATTTAAAAAATTAGCCGTCGTCGTTCACGTTCTTCAGACAACGCAGAATTTGGTCATTTCACGTTGTCGTTTTGCAGAGGACGGCAAAGAAATGTACCAAGAATTATAACGCACGTGCACAGCCATTGTTTTGCTCATTAAATCTTTTGTTTAGCGACGTTGCCGTTGCCATTGCTGTCGTGGTTTTCTTAAACTCCCTATTAGCGCAGAGGAGGAACACCTTTTGTTCACTGCGACTGCTCCGGGAACAAAACGAGTTTTTTTCCTCGTTTTTCGCACCCCCCCCCCCCCCCCCTTCCCCGTTTACGCCTGTGAGGCTAGCGCGGTGCTTGAATGTTAGACGAGAGAGAACTGAGGAAGAAGCAGTGAACCCATTACGCACTGAACTTCGTGCGTTCCTATCGAATTTGAACAAGTTCTAATGTTTCTCCTGAGAGTCGTCCAGTTTCACCTGATTTGGTCCACCGCAACTAACAGAGAAAAACTTTTATGCACCTCTTATCCTTCAACTCAACGGCTTCACAGTTTGTTTAGCATAACATTCATGAAATGATTATCTGGAAAGGAAACGGCTTAGTCAACCAAGTACAGGATTTGGTGGACCGGGAGAGGAGAGAGATTGGGCGATGCGGGATCGTACACATTTTGCCTTCACTACACAATCGAACACACTCAAAGGTTGAGGCATGGGCGCGTTGGTCAGCCAGGCCCAAGATCTGTTTAATTGCGACAATAAGCTTACAACAAAATGGATAAGATACATCAAGTAACGTCCTACACACATTTTGCCTTCACTACACAATCGAACACACTGAAAGGTTGAGGCATGGGCGCGTTGGTCAGCCAGGCCCAAGATCTGTTTAATTGCGACAATAAGCTTACAACAAAATGGATAAGATACATCAAGTAACGTCCTACATGCGCCAAAGCCGGACACGTAAACCCCAAAACCCTCTTGTTAGGAAAAATAGGGACCGTGTACCCCCGACCAAATGCAGTGGCGCCACCTTTGGGGTTTTAAGGTTTGTCTATAAACAAGAGAATGAAAGCAAATCATATGACGCTAAATTACACAATAAAAATAAGCCTAAATGGGAAAATGCTAGTGGCAAGGCTGACCGTAGAATGTCACAAGTTTCTCAACCGTCTCTTTTTACAAACGTACTACCCATGAACCCTAGCGTACTACGCTCGCACCCAGTTCTCTGTTCCGTGTCGGCAAAATATTAATTTATGTCAATACCGATTATCACAAATTACATTGTGTGAGAATCAGGCAAAAGGTTCAGACGATTTGTGTAAGCCCTTCGAAGCAAGACAAAACGCATGAACAATCAGCCGTGCGTCTCCCACTTTTGTGACAATAGAAAATCTCTGTACGAAGCAACTTAAAAGTTACTTCTCTGCCGATTGTGCCAGCAACTCAAGATATCAGGAAGCAAAAGAAAAACTCCATTTCGGTGATCAATTAAAATATTTTTTTATTAATTCCTCTGCGTCTTTCCAAGTGGCGTTCACTTTTGACACAGGACCAGTAGCTCAATTCACATGTATCATCTTAATATAAAGCAGCTATATTAACAAAGTTTGTATCTTTAGATAACCTAACAATTTATGAAACGAAACTACTTAGGCTTCAACGAATATCCAATTTCTCTCAAAAGAGGAAAAATAGTTCCAGCGAGAAGTGTGTGTGCATCATCTCCAAATTGACCATTTCCTGTCTTTTTCGCTTTTCGCTGGACCATCAACCACAAGAGAAAATAGGGGTTTCTTGTGATCAAGGAATAACTGAATAACTAAACGAAACCGAGCAAATGGAAAACAATAATGTCCGTCGAAGACTAATTCTCGCTTATAACGTAATTCTTATAAATGTAATAACTCTTCTTTGCTATCTAACTCACCATAAATCTTTGTATCAAATGAATGCCTCGAATAAATAACTTTGCTCCTTTACAAAATGTCCTTTTTCACCAAAAGAAAAGAAAATAATATCATTGAACATCAACAAGAAATAAATTATGTATTAATATAAAATCAAAATATTTTTCGCAAATCGTTTCGTCTTTATCAATTTGAACCACGTCCGTATTAACTAGGGCAAGAACTCGATAGTACAACTTGTCTCCAATGTTTTATTGGTCTCCTATGGTATGCTTTGTCACAGGACTCTATCTGTCATCAGTATTGTAAGGAACAGGCAGGCTGCTAACTTGACTTGGAAGCCTGGTGCTGAATGACTTTTGGAACTGCAAAGGCAAGGAATCAGCCTAAGTAGTGTTGCTTGAATAAAATCATTTGTAAATTAATAATATATTAAATTGAGGTCATTTTATGATTGTGTTCTGTACAAAACAAGATCTTTAGGGGCGACTGTAATATTATTATTCGTTTGTTTTTTTTATTTATTTACTTAATACTTACAATGCAGACCCAACCTACAATAATTACAGTAATTATAATGGTTGCATTACTTACAATACTTGCGGTAAGATAAATTAAGCTAAGCGAAGCCTTCTATTTTCGACATAAAATTTAGTTGCCGGACAAAAGCATACCAATTGCATTCACGTAGGTTGATTTTCTGGAAATGAAGGTGGTAATTGGCGTAGAGGAGGCAGAAATTTAGTTTTTTGAGTTAAACGTTATCAGGAACTGTTCCAAACGTAGAGCCTTACACAACGTTCCCACGTGTGTCACATTTCCTAACCTTGGTATAAAACTTCCCTTTTAATATTGTCCTGCTTTTCCTTCCAAATGAATTTAAAGATTAAAGATTGAATTTTTGCACTATAATATTTTTAAATGTCTAGCATGGCAGCAGAATGAACGATCTGTGAAATCCCTAGAGACCTAACGATTGGGCAGCGCCCAAAGATAGAAAGTTGGCGCGATCTCCAGGTATCTAGCTTTGTATTAAGGTTTCTCTCATTTCCCGCATTATCGTAATAATATTACGATCACATTATTATTGAAGAGGAGCAGGATGGCACAGTGCGAGGAGTGCTCAACTTCCACGAATGTAGACCAAGTTTGAATCAAGAACAGTGTCATATGTGGGTTGAGTTTGTCATTGGTTCTTAGCCTTGCTACAAGGGCTTTTCTCTGGGTTGTCAGGTTTTCCTCCATATACATAATCTAATATTTCCAATTCCAATTTGATTTGGAGACAGTGGATGTGCCACTGGTAATTCCGATTTTATTTTATATTACTTCTGCATGTCCTAGGAGACAAACAGACCGAGGAACTTTTCATACAGCCAAATTAATCGTAATTGACATATCCGTCGCTAGCTAATTCCATTTCTGGGATGAGCTCGATATCTGGCAAGTCCTCGAAGAAGCCTTCACAAAAGCAGGAGTAGTATGAACGTGTTCAGAAATTTACGTAGATTCTCAATAGGTCATTTTCGTATTCTCTGTATTGGACTAGAACTAGCTTGCAATGGAGGTTCATGCAGGGGAATATCATTGAAAAGAGATTAATATCATTTGCATTTGAAAGACTCCCCGCATTAGCCTCAGTTGCAAGCTAGTTCCAGTCCGATACCGAGAATACGAAAAATGTAATTTCTGACGGTTGAGTGTGCGAATAAGACAGAAATTGATATTTCTACGGCACGAGAGCAGAAGGGTCTGGGTACGATTGGTGTAAGGCATGATGGGTAGCAGGTTGTCTATAAAGTGTCAGTTCATCACGTGGTGAGGCATTCTAGGCCTGCATCAGTCCGATTAACTTTTGTTTCTTTTATAAATCATTATTATTTTGTAACAAGAGGTCCTCTAAGCCCCGGAGGGATCGTGGCACTGCATTGGTTCAGGGAATACGTTTCCAGTTTTTTTCCCCACGGGGTTTTTTGGTTTTTCGTATCCGGCGGTGTCACAGGGAATCGTTTCCCTGTAGTCAATTAGTTGTTGTTATTGTTCCACATGTATGTGGTTCATGCTTGCTGCTGGTGCGAGGCCGAAAGAAACCAAAATAAACCTAATGGATTGCATTTGTATGTGTAGTGAAGTTGAAATTGGTCTATTCTTACTGCCAATCAGGAAAAAAAAATAGTCTGAACGTTTCCAAATCAGCTTGTAAACATTAGCATATGTTTTGTTGCTAAGCAACCATACGAAATCCGCGAACATCCTGAGCTCTTTACTTTATAACGTTTTTAGAGTTGTTTCTTGTAATCGAGTTAATCTTAGACTCACCTGTAGCTGGTCTTCTCAGAGATGGTGTTTTACTTCCGCAGCTAACAGAATCTCCTCTTTCCAGTCCAAGGTCAGGCGTCACCGCCACAGGTTTGGTCGTGCCTTCTCCCGTGTGTAACACTCTTCCCGGAGCGGTGGTTTTGTTATTTGCTTGCAGCTGAGGAGTCATCCCAGACTGCAAACCAGTTTGGCAGCCATTCTGTAGCAAAGGGTAGGGAATTCCCAGAGCCATCGCTGCGTTCATGTTAACAAAGGCTTGAGGGTCAATGAACGGAACAGGGAATCTGAATGGCTGCTGCACAGTAGGAGCTGCGGATTGAGGGTTATTGACAACCCCTGTTTTTGAGGGCTGCGGCCGTGGCGGTGGTGGGCGTGGCACAGGAACATTCCCTTCCATTGTCATTCCCGGTAAACCATTCAGCTGAGCCTGCATTGGTAAGTACTGACCCAGCGGTGACACCCTACCTCCTAGATCTGTGTTCAAGTAAGGTGGCACAAACTGTCCTCCTTGTTGGCTTGGCATGCTGTTAGTGGTCCCAGGCATTACTGGAAAGGGTATTCGACCAGCAGCAGCAGCAGCCATCAGGCTTGCATTAGCTGCAGCATTTGCCGGGTTGAGAAATGGAAAAACATTTCCAAATGGAAAGAAAGGAAAACCTGCTACTGCTTGGAACCCATTCGTAACTCCCGCTTGTGACGATGTACTTGACACCGCTGTGATTGGCTGTTGAGTGGTCGCCGAAGTTTCTGGAGTCTCGCTAGGTGATGAACTCGCAGAATTTTGTGAGGCAGATGACAAAGTTTGAGGAATAGTAGCAGCAGGTCTGGAACTCTGAGGAATCGCTGTCAAAGTTTGAGCTGTCAAATTAACTGGCGGTCCTGTTGGCATCTGACCAGTATAACTGACTGGTAAACATGTAGAACTTTGTGGAAATTTTTGCAGTTTTGGGCCGGCCGAGAGATTAACAAGGGGCGGTAAGGCAGGCACTGAATGCTTGAGAACGCTAGCCGCTGGAAATCCCAAAGGAAACTGAGACTGATCCGCTATCACGTACACAGTTGGACTTTTCACATCGCTGTTTGCTGTCGATGCTTCTTCTGTTACAGGATTTTCACACACGACAGTCAACCCATCAATGTCACCTCTACCTGGATCAACATTTATATCGTCCAAATGGCCACTTGAATGAATTTGAACATCACTAGCGTTGGTACTTTTGGATTTCTCTTGACTTGATAACGGCCTGTCTTCTATAGATGACTCCAGGTCAGTATTGATGTCCCATGAGGACTGGGTGAAATCCACAAGTTTACCCGAAGCTCGATTAAACTGATTAGAATCTTCACCGAGCCCTGTGGAACCTGCACCGCCCATGTGGCCAAATGTGACGCTGTCTCCGGCATACACAGATTGCTCCGTTGAATATTCGTCCTCAGACTCTGGTACTTGGCCCACGGACACTCCTGGTTGTAACGGATATAAGGACCCGTTTGTCGTCGATGTGTCCTTATGGTTAGAGATGGTGTTAGATTGTCCAGGTTTGTCCACAGGATAAGTGAGGTCAGAAGCGTCAGGGGCCTCTTCAAAAGAAGTAACAGGCAAGAAGTGTTTTTCTGTAGGACTACAAGCAACATCAACTCTCTCAGTACTGGAACTATCGCACTTTTCGGTTGAAGTAGATGTGTTGTCAACAACGTTTTGGCTCTTCCTGTTGTCGATGGATAGAGGATGCAAATACATACAGCGCTTTCCCAAACAACAGTTCTTCCCATAAGGACAACAATCCTGGGAATCTTGGCCTCTGGAGAGCTGCGGCAATTGCTCCTTTGACTTGGGAACACTCAAACTACCTTTACCGCTACTAACAAATCTTTCAGTTGGATGTTCTTCGTCAAGGTCATGATAATCGGTCTTGTGTAGCGGCTCTGAAGCCTCATCAATTTTAAAACCATTTTCCTCGTCATTAGAGGCATCTTCATCAGAGAAGTTTGACACTTGCTCGCTTTCTTGCCACTCATCTTCCCTATCAGATGCCACACCCCATTCTTCGACCTCATTTGCTGCTGGCCAGTACCCCTGAGGGATCCCCGCAGTTGCAAACCTGCCAGGATCCGTGACAGCTGCTGCTGCTGCTGCTGCTGTGTTGTGAGTCTCCTCCACGCTACTGGTCTTCTGAAATTGCTTCTCGATTTGAAGTGTTTCCTCCATTTGTCTTTCCAATATGTTAATTTCTCTGCCAAAACAATGACAAGCAAACACTCAAGACATGATTGATCATCGCAGTTATGCACGCAACTTAAGCAGTTGTGAGATTTAAGCCTGAAAAATGTCAGGCCTGAACGGGATTCGAACCCATGACCTCTGCAATTCCAGTGCAGTGCTCTACCAACTGAGCTATCGAGCCAGCTGGGAGCTGATCATGTTGTGAGTTCGTAATATACCCGTAGATGATGAAGAATGCAAGTGAATATATGAAAGATCATATATTTGAACTGAGGAGAAAGATATGAAGACATGTTTGATCATCGCAGTTATACACAACTTAAGCAGGCTTTAATCTCACAACTGCTTAAGTTGTGTACAACTGCGATGATCAATCATGTCTTCATATCTTTCTCAGCAGTTAAAATACTTTCATATATTCACTAAGTTTTTTATGGTTTTTCCCTGTATGTACGTGAATGTACGCGTATACGTGTGCGAATTGCATGTTACATGTAGTCAGATTATTGACCAATCGTGAGGTCAATGGCTGCACATTGGCCTCGTTCTTTTTTTTTGAGTTTTTGTGGACCGAGACGGACGGGAAAAAACACTATTTCCTTGCGAAAAGCAAGGAAATAGCTCACAGAATAGCTAGCTCAAGGAATAGCTCACGGAGCTAGCCATATGATAAAGACAATCCTTGCAAAAATTAAAAAGAACCTGAACGTGCCAAGTGCAGTTAATTTTTTCCCTTTCAATTTTGTGACTACATTTCATTCCTCTTATTCTTATTTATCGGAGAGTACTCTCCGACCAAAAAAACACCAAAGCATCGCTTTTCGTTTTCTTCTAATTCGGCTGTTGGAAATCACAAAAGCTTTCTTTTGAAAAATGGACCGAATACAACTCCAAAATGACCCGTGGATAACCAGCATGATCAGCAACTTCAATTTTATACAAGGACGACAAAAACGACCATATTATCATCTCGCCGTTTGTAGTCTCAGCCCGAAATTGCCTAGCATCCACGATGGATTAATTTATTTATTTTACGCAGGATTCATTTATTTATTTTATTTATTTTATTCATTAATTCATTTTACGATGGATTCATTTATTTCTTTTACGCAGGACCCATGTTGATAGCAGTTTTTATAGCTGAAATGGTCATCCTGCATAAATATGTCTAAATATGTTTATTTATTGTTATTGTTATTGTTTATTTATTTATTTGTTATTATGGATGACATTGTAATGCAAATGAGAAAGACTAATCGTGGAAATGGCTATTGTTTTGTTACATGTATATCCCTAGAGTTTTGATTCGTTCATTATTCCCACCTTTGTTGCGCGTCAATTTCTGCTTGCTTCTTGCTCAGTTCCAATGCCAACTGCAGCTGCAGTTCTTCATCGGTCTGATTACTGGGCTGCAGTTCTGCTAAGAACTGCTGTTTCTCCTGCCTCTTCTGCCAGATGTTTGCACCATAACTGGGTCTCGGTACAGTCCCGGGATTCTGGTTATCAAACCATCCTCTTGCAGTTTGCTAAACAAGAAAATGAATATATTGTAAAACTGATGCAGAGCATGATATCAAAATAAAGTTCTATTTAACCTGCCCTCTCATCCCTCACAGCAATCTACGCATATGCACAATGTTCTGTTTGGAAGGTTGCCAGTGATTTCAAATTAAGAGCTCTCTGCCATCAGGTTGGACGATGAAGTACACTTTGAATGCCTTGTTTACTGAAAGACAGACAGACAGACTGACAGATTGACAGACGTGCGGACGGACGGAAAAACCAATGAACGAACAGACAGACGGACTGACTGTTTTGACTGTTTTTGACTGAACACCTGGAGTGACTGACCTTATGACCTACTGTCTGACTGACTGGCTAACTAACTGACTGGCTGGCTGGAGAACTGGCTAACCAACCGACTGACTGGTTGTGATGGACTGACCGACAGATGGACAGACAGATTGACTGTCTGCCTGACTATCATCTCATCTATAACAATCTAATTTATATATTAAGTTGTATACCTTTGGTGGCACATTTTTCTGCCTGTTCATAGTTGAATCCTGCACGTGAGCCTGAGCCTTCATCATCCTTGGACTGGTGTACCGAGTGTAACGTGGCAATCTTCCTGTTACGTCATCCTGTCTCTTTGTGGTTTCTGGTTTGATGGTGATATTTCTTACTGAATCCTGCACAGCAAAGCTTGATGCTAATTTCTGCTCAGCAAGAGTAGTTTTCGCAAAACCATTATTTTGGCCGAATTCTGTTTCTTTGTCACCATGCTGTTTTGATCTCTGAAAAAAAGCAACAATTTGCCAGGACTAATTTAAAAGAGAAAGATAAATTATAGTCTCTACACTCCATTGGTAGCAAAACAAAATTACTTTTAAAAAAAAATACAACTTAGGTTTTTTGGGGGGGGGCTGGTCCAGTGTAGCTCATACTAGCAACATAATGACCTAAGAAAGATACTATGTTGTTGTGTTTGCAGTGCGAACAGCCTGACATAATTAGGGACCTTTAGGTTGGACCACAAGCACAAGATCGAGTACAAGTACGATTTTTTAATTTCAAACAAGTGACGTTTCAACAGCCATTGCTCTTCACATTGGTTTTAGGCAGAGAGGGTAGCTCATATGATGAGATGGGTATGTGATGTGATAATGTGGAACCTTCAAACTAGAACAGGAAAGTCCTTCTCGTACTCAATCTTGCACTCGTGCTCAATTCTAAAGTCCCCTAACAACATAACAGCAACATAACAGCAGGAGCATAACAACTTAAGAAAAGGATCTTTTCCTTGTCTTTATGTCAATGTTCAGACTACCAACATAAGCGATTATGTCATTGTGTCACTACTTCGTAATGTAATGTTATGTCGCTAGTGTAAACCAGGCCTTAACTTTATAATTTGGGGAATCATACTCAAACTAATTAAGTGTATAGACTCTATAGAAACCTAATATACCAGTAATCCCTAACACTAAAACCATAAGTGAAGTGCATCAGTTCTGCAACGTAGCACTGATTTAAAACACTTTGTACTGACAACACATACATTTCTGTTCTTCCTTTTCCTTGCATTCCTCTTGTTAACGCTGCTTTCTGTGGGTTGTTTAACATCTTTCCTTCTATCCGCAACTCCATGCTGATTACAACTGTGATGAAAGACAAGTATTAATATTCACATGCAATTTATGGCCAATAAATAACTGCATAATACCTTTTCTGCTGATGAAGTTCTTTCGATTTAGCCTCTTTTGAAGCCTAAGAAATAAAAAAAAAGAGAAAGAAGATCATTACAGATCTAACAAACCCTTTCTATTCAGTTACAAACAAAGGCTAATTCTCGTATTGATTATTGTATGTTTCTGTTTTATGCAAGTTCTGAGAACTTGCCAGTCTATCAGGGATTCTTTCCCAGCCTAGTCAGTGACTGGGTTACTGTATCTTAAAAGAAAATGAAATCTATTTTCTTTTTGGAAGTGTTTTTATCGATTTTTAAACAGATGGCACATGTTACTGCAGATTGTTACCTTTTTCTCTTGACACATTGGATTTGTTTGGCTAATTTGAGCTGTCATTTCAGATATTTCCTGTGAACAATAAAATAAACTGACCATCAGGTGAATTTATTAACGGTATTTAATTCATAAGTGCATTTACATTTGATCTATTAAATAAATGTATTTTGACAAATGTTAGGTGATGCAATGAAAGAGGGTTCAACATAGGTTTGGCGGGATGTGGGATGACAGAAAATGTGAACCGCAGGATGCAGGATAAAATATTCAGCGAGCGTGGATTTGCTCAGTTTGATAGGGAGGATGCTGACTGCGGGATGAAAAACGGAAAATCACAGGTTATGGAGAACTGAGATTGTAACCAGCGGGAATGTGGGATGGCAGGGTTGAGCTGATATAGTGGTGGGATGCGAGATTTTTCAAAACTTTATTGGATTCTCATGAAAAGGACAAATGTAGGAGTTGCATTTTATGCTGAACCCACCTTTTCGCGTTTCCACTGCTCCACTTTCAGCTGTTTATTACTCTTTAACTTTGGCTAGAAGGACAGAATAAAAAGCACTGTCAGTAACCAGTGTCAGTTCCAGTACATTGTCCCTCACTGATCTTAGGTATTTCTTGTGCCTTTATATTCATTCTTTTACAAGCTGACGTGATTTTACTTCTCGTGTTGTATCTAACACTTGAATGTACACTAACCATCTGAGCAAGGTTGTGCAAGGCCTAATAAACTAACCCAGGATTAGCAAAAAATTGGATTACAGTTTTGTAACTATTCGGCAAGGTTTTCTCTTTATATTGTTTGTTCTTCAGTTTTGAGCTTGAGTAATCTCAAACTCCACAAAACATAAGCAGTGAAAAACATTTATATACAAGAAAAAAAAAGTACTTCGGTTAGCTTTCAGCCCGCAACATACATAAGGGAAGATGAGGTGAGGTAACGGATGTTCCCTGCATACTAGCCTCTAAGTTCAAGCATTCAACTGGTTTTTGTATTGAACATGCATGAAGGCACTAGCAGTATTGCTTCCCGTCCAGGATGGAACATTGTTTGTTTCAAGCTTTGACCTAGCACCTAATTAGGCTCTGCATTCATCAGCAACTTCCTAATACACATTTACAGGTATAAACAGTACAGCTTTCAATAGCTGGGATCTGTTTAAGTAAAATTTCTTGTAAAGTACACTTTCCAGGCTCACTGTACACTACAGACATATCATATGATATATATCTAACTTCCAGTGTACCTCCAACAAAACTCCTCCCTCTCATGGTAAGCACTTATAATTAACACTTCTATTAGTGACCAAACTCCAATTTCTTCCTTAAGTCTAGACCTTACACAAATAATAAAACTGACCACCACAGGAAAATCAAGCTACTGATCAAATAACAAATTCTCCCCAAACAGCTATAACAATAATATATTCAGAATACAAGTAGAAGAAACATTATTAATTGTTTTTCACATTGATAAACGCATCAGAATGATACCTAACCTGCAGCAGTACAAAACAGCATAATTATTGGTGAGATTATTTGTGATGATTTTGGAGACCATGTTAAATTTTTCTTTCTCTTACCTTGTGCCCTTTAGTGGCTTTCTGTTCAGGTTTGATGTTTGACTGGTTTCTCTCCTTTTCAAAGAAAAATTTTATTGTCGGGAAACAAACAAAAATCTCTATTTGGCATAAAATGTACACAACAAATATTTCCCTAAAGCCTGAAGGGAAAAAGTTAACCTGCCTGCCACAGCAACCCTAGCATGCAGATAGGGTAACCTGCCTACCCAGATAACCCTAGCTGCCTTGTAAACATGACAAAGAAAAAAAGAGGAAATGTGCAAGTGCAAAGGTAACACGCTTGCTAGGGTAACCATCTCTCCTTCCAAACAGGCCCTAACTTTTCTGTCTGCGAGATTTTTACCTCTCAGAATAGGGTAAATATCTGCAAGTTACAAGGCCACAGTGTTTGACATGATCTAAATATAATAACTCATTGTTGTTTTTTGCTTCCTGTCTTCAAGTTGCTAGATAAGTACAGCAGTCTGTAGAATTTATCATTGAAAATGTACAGCCTATGAGAATACAGGAAAGCATATGTATAATTGATGGTATTACACCCAACCAACCTGCAGGGGCATCAAGGGCCTGGCACTGGGCAAATTGACCGGCTGTCAGGACGATTTTGCCCAGCTGATTTGACCTTCTAGAGGAAAGGTTTTCTTACAATGAAGTTCAAATCAAATAGTTTTGCCCGCCTGTGAAAACCAGTTGCTCTCCTGCTGAAAACATCAATGAAACCCCTGCTTCCTTGCATTGATTGTGCTGGCAACTGTATTTTCTATGGCATGGTATAAAATAGTTATGCAACATTCAAGTGGTAAACCATGGACTATTCCACTTGTCATTTCTCTTTTCTCACTCTACTGAGAAAATGTAAGTGATTCATACGATATTTCATGGTAGACCACAAGAAAGTGTTGCATAACTAGTATAAACACATCTGTAGTGTAATAAATCAGCTTACTTTTAGTCATAAAATTTCTAAATACTCCATGTTAAGCCTTAACTAAGTATATAATTCACTATTGAGAAAGAAAGTTTTTAATAATTTCTCTACATTGTACTGTTCTAATTATTATGGTTGAAGAGCTTACATCACAAAATTTCTTTTTGTTTGCTTCTCTCTGTTCCTTGAGATTTGCAAAGCATGTGAACTGTGCCATCTACATAAAGATAAATTACAACAAACTATCAACAAGTATTGACAAAAATGTCATGAAAATGGTAAGACTAGCAGTATATGATTTGAACTTACAGCAGCCTTAAGGAAGGATTTACTTTTGACAGAATGAAAATTAAAATACTTTAATTGGGAAAAGTGGATAATTTTGTGTGACTAAATAAATATACCTGTAAATATTATTATCAGTTTTTCCTGATGTGTGGCAAAACTACTGAGATCTACAATGTACAGGGAATGCTTTATCTAACTACACCTGTACCAAATATTGTTGAAAATTTAAAGAACAATATGGGAAGGAAATGTAAATGTAAGCAATCAAGAAAACTTATCAACTCAAGACTAAGCTTGGTCAAGTCTGATTAGAACACACACCTCTTCTTCTGTAAATCTGTACTGTTCTTCTTGCTCCTGCGATTTAAGACAACAGAAATTATTGTTTATTCCAGGCCCGGGTTGTTCAAAAGGTGGATAACACTATCCACCAGATAAATCACTATCCAGCAGGTTTATTGTGTTAACACTTATCCACTGGGTAGCGATTTATCTGGTGGACAGCGTTATCCAGCCTTTGAACAACTGGGACCAGAAGATTACTGATAATATTGATCATTGATAACGTAGTGTCACTTGTAGATAGTGTAGGATTTACTATCCTAAGTTTTATTGTTCAGTTAGTAGTTTGCAGCAAAATACACTATTCCAACAGGGCTATTTCAAACTATGTCTTAACATAGTCATTAATTTTGCAATGCACAATTTACTAATAAGACAAAACATCAGGGTTAAATTTTACACAGCATACCTTTGCCAGGGAGGCCAGAAAATCATCATCCTCCTGTTCCCCCGCTCTACACAGGAAAGGCAGATAATAATTAAAAGTGATCTTGATAAGCTTCTCGCAAAAGACTGATTCAGAAATGATTTGATTAATACTGTAATGGGTCAAACAGCTGCTAGCAACAAGTATCCCAAGCAGTGACTTGTTGTTATGTTATTGAATTTTTATAGTACATGTAGTTGATGTGCTTAGGTACAACTAGCTACAATGTAGTTCTCAGGCATGCCGCTTACACTGAAAGAAATAAATGTTTTAAATGAACAAAATAGGCTTAAAAATCCCAACTGGCAGGAGGCACCACTCGGCTATTTACAGGCATGACCGAGGAGTTGAACTAGGGTCTACAACTCTAGATTTCTGGTCAGAGCAGGATTTGAACCCGTGACCTCTGGATTTCAAGTCCGGCACCCTGACCACTCCGCCATGCTGCCCTCTTCAGACCACAATATTGGTTTGACAGCTCATGTAGGGTAACTGTTTTCACAAAAATATACAATCCACATTAATTAGCACTTTGAAAACTGATATTTTAAAAGAGATCTATAGCCTAGTATGTGGAAAAAGGCTTATAAATGCAGCATTAGTGATTAATAAAAATTGTACAATTATTTTATAAGAATTTATAGCATAGATAGGACCCTGCGAGCACTCTGATTGGTCAAAAACCTATGTTTTATCAGAGTATAAAACATAGAAAAAGCGTGTTTTATTGTTTTGCACGCGTAAAACCTATATCACTTTTAAAAGAAATGTAAAAAACACTCGCCTGCGGCTCGTGTTGTCTACATTTCACGGGTGTTCTCAAATGCCCGTCGTGTTTTATCACAGTGTAATACACGGCTTAGGCTTCTTTATTTGTTAATTAAAAAATAGTCTATGCCATAACACCACCATGTACCTTCCACATCTGCTGCACTTGCAACGGACTAAGACAGAAAAGAAACAAAATAGACTTACTGATGAAAGAAATGGTATGCGACAGCTCAATGTACAGCCCAGGTGGCTTTTAACAAAACTACAAGTCTAGACTGTTGTATTTCAATACAGTACTGTACGAACACTATGTTGAGAAATATTACCTCTTGCCAAGATCTCATCTCTAAACAGAAAGAAGAAAAACTGAAATAAAGAAAACTTAGAATGAAAATGAGAACTGCAAACACAAATAGTAATATGAAACACATGTAACCTACATTCACTAATCACTTTTAGTTTGCAATTAAAATGGTTCCCTGGTACTTACATGGGTTACTTTTAAGACTACAAAATAGTGGAATGTTAAAGAATGCTTAAAAGTTTGTTTTATTAGCAAGTTTTTGTGCTCTACATTAACATTAACAAGGTCTGTTTCTATTTTTCACATACATCTCTCCAGAGATCCATGTCGTCATCTTCATAATCATTGTCATCACTATCTTCTTCACCTGAAAGAAACAGAAACATCAAGGAACAACATGCAATTGAAGGGGTGAGTGCAAAACCATGCTAAGTGACTATTTGGCTGAAAAAAAAAAATGTTCGCGAAAGGGCCTGAATTTTGGCATGTGGGTTTCGTTTTACCTGAGAAACATTGCTCTGAATTTTTTTCGCTGGGTTGCTCTTCGTTGTCAAGATATTACGTATGCAAACAACCCTCAGTTTTCCAAGCGGCATCTTTTGGAGATCTATTGTTAAACGAAAAACAAAAGAAACCTTTTGTTTCGCTAAAGGATGAAGTCACTATAACGCAATCACTTCTCACCTCTGCTTCGTTAGCTCAAGTGGATAAAGCGCCGAACGGAGATGGTTCGAATTTGTTTTGTCGTGACACTCGAGGGTTCAATTCAAGGTCGGTGAAATCTTTTCTTTTTTGTTCTGTTTTTGTTCTTCTTTCAAAAACCTTCTTCGTGTCTTTGTAATTGAAGACTTCGGTGGAAAAAGGGCGGAAGGTGTTTTACTCAAAATTTAACTTTGTCAGAAAACGCTCCAAATTTCGCATGTAGTTTTGATTAGGTGCGTTAAAGAATGTTCTGCATGTTTTCTTTCTGAAGTTTGCTTAGTTTTCAAAATGTTACGTATGCAAAAAACTGTAGTTTGTGGTCACGTCAGCACGTGACCGCAAAGACGGTAATTTCACTTAAAATCAAGCAAAATATTGATCTTTTACAACGCGCAACCTTAAAAAGTGTTCATTTCAGGTAGAAAAAGCGTTAAAACTTTGATTTCTTGTTAACGTGCGGCCGCAAAGACGTTAATTTCACTCAAATTACCGCTTGAAACTAGGGTTAACGTTGAAAGTTAGGGTTACGGAACAAGGTTAGGGTTAGCGTTTGGGGTCTGCAGGGTTATGGGTCGAGCTTAGAGTTAACGTTCAGGCCTAGGGTTATTGCTTAGGGTTAGGGCTAGCGCTCAGGATTAGGGTTATTGCTCAGAGTTAGCGCTAGCGCTCAGGGTTAAGCGAGAGTTAAGGTCAGGACACGTTAGAGTTAGCGGTGTTAGGCCGCGGGAAACAATCTCGACTTGCACGAATCGATACCTAAATAAAGTCAATGAATAGTGGCTAGAGAGGTTGAACGTTTTGCAAATTGGTTGCGTCGGTGATTGAAATGTTTCTACGTGAAATAACTTACTTTTTTGGTACAAAACTAATGCAGTGAAAATGGAATAAATAAATAAATAAATAAAGAAATAAACTAAAAACTCAGCTCGGTCCGTGAAATGATTATATCCGACAACACAGAAAGCGCAAGCCTTAAGCTAACACGCTGCTCATGCAGAAAAAAAGCCCATGAAACATAAAATTTATCAGCAAAGGAAGGCTGAAATACAAAGCAAAACTTACATTTGAGCTGAAGTTTTCTTCTTGCTATAGTTAAACCTGCGATCAGGCGTTCTCTGTCTTTTTTCTTCGCGGCGGGATCGATTCTATTGCAATTCAAAGTACATCTGCTTGGAAAACCACGATACACACTCACGGAACGCTTGCTTGCGAATTTAACCGACCTGCGATTTCTCTTTGGCCGGGGGTCCCGTAAAAATGGCTGAGATCTTCGACTTTGCTGCCTGGCCTCTCTCGCCAGTTCCCTCCCGCCCGGCCGTGTCTGAGTCACGCATCACGCTAGCACACACGATACGTATACGTATGAAAGATTATTATGGGATATCCCAGGAATTTTTGCAGCGGAGGATGTTAAGGCCGCCCATTTCAAGAAAATATTAAGAGTCTAGAAAGCAGTTCTAATTTCCAGTACTGACACATGCCGAAGTTTAGCAAATGAGCTTTAAGTCCGCGACGGATGCTTTGTTTTGGAAGAAGAATCCTTTCTAGAAGTCTCTACCACCTGGCTCACTTGTTCTTCAGTGGCTAAGTTAACGGCGGACTTTAGCCATCTCGGAACAAAAACACGCCTCGGTTCTTTGAGGCATGCTGGTGACTTTCATCGAGGATCAAAGGCTTAATGATGCCAAATCTCCTACCAGGCGGTCGCAAATATTCCTCAAATAAGCTTCGAATATCGGTGGAAATAACCAGCAAACACTGCTTAATTAACAGGTAAGCTCTGAATTTGTGTTATCAAAGTAATCGATGCTTTGCGCGCCAAAACCCAACGTCACAATGGCAGCTAAAAAAAACATATCCAGATCCTTACCGGTCAAAACGGCAATTCAATCACAAAGACACGAAGAAGGGTTTTGAAAGAAGAAGAAAAACAAAAACAGAACAAAAAAGAAAACATTTCACCGACCTCGAATTGAACCCTCGAGTGTCACGACAAAACGAATTCGAATCAGCTCCGTTCAGCGCGTTATCCACTTGAGCTAACGAAGCAGCAGTGAAAAACGATTGTGTTATAGTCACTTGATCCGTTAGCGAAACAAAAGGTTTCTTTTGTTTTTCCTTTAACAATAGATCTCCAAAAGATGCCGCTTGGAAAACTGAGGGTTGTTTGCATACGTAATATCTCAACAACGAAGAGCAACCCAGCGAAAAAAAATTCAGAGCAATGTTTCTCAGGTGAAACGGAACCCACATGCCAAAATTCAGGCCCTTTCGCGAACTTTTTTTTTTCCAGCCAAATAGTCACTTAGCATGGTTTTGCACTCACCCCTTCAATTCTAAAGATGGCCAGATCATCACATAGATCTCCCTACACTACCCCACAAGCTGTCAGCTTTTATACCCATCATGTTTACATAAAAGGTTATCTAATAGTCTATCTGGACATGCACAATAAAAAATGATAATAAATGAAATTATCATTCGATGCATGTTTTCCTTCCTTTTCATTGGCCGAGAGCCCACCACGTGACCTGCAAATAACTGCCTATAAATAATGGTCTGCTCATGCGTAGTACCGTCTATATGTGTTTTGCTGCAAATAATATTCTGCTCATGCGTAATTGAAACCACGCTCTTGTGTGAAAAATGGTAGATCGGTTCGATGAGCTGTCACAGAGTGATTTAAATATGAAAACAAAACTGGTAATTGAATGATAAAACAATTATTGAACTCGGTTATCGCAAAAATATCGTGATTTGTCAGTATCTCGCAGATCAATTAAATAATCGATCTGCTCGCCACTGTCAAATCACGATATTTTGCTCAACCTCGTCCAATAATTGTTAAATATTTACACAGGG
>OZ026599.1:36697336-36714836 GCA_964020085.1 Micromussa lordhowensis | reverse complement strand
TTCACCTGACCTGAGAGGTTCTCACAACTGGAAAACTAGAGACAGTTTAGCACAACGCAGTTTTGACAGTGTTTCCTCAAGCACAACTACATGAAAAACAAGTGAGTATTGTCTCGAGGTTCTTGGAAATATTTACGAGGTCACGAATTACTGGCTCCTGGTTGATAATATTGAGCCATTACTGTGAAAACTGAAGCAGTTCAATTATAAAACTTGAGAAGAGTTTAATTGATAAGCTTGCGAACGACACGAAAGTGCGGAATTCGCTAGAGCTAAGTACGTAAGTTTAAAAACCGGCCGGTAAATCCCCGCAATTCTTTAATAAATACCTTCTTTCGCACCATATTCCAAGCCTAGGATCTCGTAGCACTCTTCTAAAGTTTTCCCCATGGTTTAAGGAACGGCACAATTCCAAATAGGTCTTGATTTCCCGGACATAACCTCAACAAAGCCGTCATCTGTAAATATTTGACACAGTTGTTTGACGTGAGGATTCCCGCCGAATGCCTCGATTCCGTGTGATCTTCCCTTTCTGACCAGGAGAGACTGGTACAGAAAACAGGAGCATGATGGGTAATTTTCATTGCGGACAGACACTCGACAGACACACGAATTTATAATTTATGCGATGAGCGGACAATTGACAATAAGCTACTTTTACAATGTTATGACGAAATTCATGATCAATAACAAAGCAGTCGCATGAAAAAGTGAGGTGAATTACGGAAAAATGTAACCGCGCCGCGCAAATAACTCCCAAATGGAAAAAAGCTGACTTGACATCTCGTACTTTTGCAGATCTTTGCAGTTTTGGCCTAATACATAGAGTAGCATAGGATTAACTTTGCAGCCCGGCTTTGCAGGTGCAAAGGAAACGAAGTAGCTTAACGACACAGGATGGATCTTCTCGACTCTGTAGCACCGCTCCTTGAGCACTGGCGGACGATTTTGATTGCCTCAGTCATTTCGCTTGTTGTTTACTTTCGCGGGATCGCCCCGTACCAGAGGCTGAGAGCTATTTACCACAAGGGACCTACGCCTCTTCCATTGATCGGACATTTGGTCGACGTCATGAGGCACAAAGGCCAAATTCATCTGCAGATGGACGAATATTACAGAAAATACGGCCAGGTTTATTCCATGTTAATCTTTGGCAGTATACCTTGCATAGTCATCGGTGATCCAGAGATGATAAAGGAAATACTGGTTAAAGAATCAGCTTCTTTCTATGATCGTCCTGTAAGTAAGATTAATTTGAATTTCTTTATATATAGCCTCATACTTTATTTGAAGACTATTGCATCGAGCCCCGTTATAATTTATTACAGTTGAAGAGTGACTCCTGACGATACTCTTCCCTGATCTAAGGTTGTAATCAATATGGCCGTTTTGATAGACGTTTGGAAGCATGTACATTGTAGGGTGTGTTCCACTGCGAGGCACTTGACACATAAAAAATTGATGATATCACCTAGCGTCTTTCAAGGATCGATTGAGTTAAATTACCATCAAAGAGGAGCATTAGTTTTATTTTGTACTAGGAGGGCATTGACCCATATCCATGTAGCTTTGTGAAACCTTGAGATTTTGTTTGCATGTGGCTTGATCGAATCCATAATCAGAAGTAATAATATTCAGCGACTCACCACCAAAAATAGACACTTTGACATTCTGTTCTCATAGGTTTAAATATTGCACAGGCAGTGTGCAATGTTCATAGCACACCATGGATGCCACTTTTCATTTTTTAAAAGTGACCTTTTAGTTAAAACAGACATTCAAGGAAGAGAACAATCATAATTATTGAGGGATTTTAGCCATAGTAAATTATCTCTACACAGTACAGCTGGCTGAAATTTACGCAATATAAAAAGAAAGGAATTTCATTTTTCCCATAAATTTTACTGCAGAAAAGCATGTGACACTCTTGTTTTATTACACATACGTGTGTCCCAGTGAGGATTCGCAAAAAATTGACAAGGGTGCCTATCAAACCTTTTCAACTTGGCATAGAATGGCTGAAAAGGAATGAAATGAGGAGCTAGCATTAAAAACTTGGGAGGAGGCCTACCTGTGGTTCACCTGAGCGAGTGGTGGAAAATCACTGAAACCCTGTGCCCCACCTAGGCAGCCTGAGGAGTGAAAATAAATTTGAACCACGCCCACTTAACAAAATTCTGGTACCCTTTAAGCACCCTCTTGTCCTTTTTATAGAGTCAAGTCATCCCCAATGAAATATTTGCATCAAATTGGGAAACAGATAATCATTGTTTTCTAAGGAGAAAGCCTCCCATTAACTTGAAAACATGTTATTATATATGTCTGCGGATATTTCTTTATCTGTTCCAAAAAGCAAACAGTCTTCCAAGAGTGTGAGCTTTGAGGAACAGGTAATGTCCAAGGACACATATCTGAGCATTTTTTGCACCAAATAGAGGCCATTTTGTGTATTATCCGTCAAATATTTTTTCGCAGCACAAGCCATTTTGAAAATTGGGGAATATCACTTGCATACTCCCCAGTTTTAGCTGAGGCATATTCAGTCATGTAATTGTTTTGAGACCAACATTTAATGGATTTTAAGAATTTTTATTCACTTCCACCAATGTTATTTTAGCAAAACCTCAGAACACTTACTTCTATTTATGGCATTAGAGTTAAGCAAGTTTCATTTATATTCATTGAAGTTTGAATTTGTAACAGCAATTTTTGAAACAACCTGAACCTCTGAACAGCATGTTGACTGAAGCCAAGCAGGAGAATTGGAAACGTATTCGTAACACCTTGACACCAGCTTTCAGTGCTCTGAAAATGAAACAGATGGTGCCTTTGATGAATGCGTGTAGTGACAATATGATCAAGAAACTTGCAGAAGTAGCTGACAAGGAAGAAAGTGTTAACATCAAAACGTAAGTGTAGCATCTCTCTAAATACCACTTGCTTGTCGTCTCCAAATGCAACTGTCATGTAAGTGTATGGTTAAGTGCTTTGGAATCCAGATCAGGCAAGCCTTAAAACATGGTGGGTTCTCCAATGATTCTTATGCAAGACAACATTTATAGAAATGGCAACCTCAAGAAATTCAAATCAGTGGATTTGGAAAAATCATAAAGTGTTTCATGAAGAAACTCTTCTTGAATTAGCAAAAGAAATTGTCAACAGATTCTGTGACAGATGGGAGAGTCAGTGGCTTAATGGTGTGTCTGGAGCTCTGGAGTGAACAGTTTGGTTATGAGCCCTGAGGCTCATTGTCATGTGCTGTTAGGCAAGACATGGACTTTATCTCTGACAGTGCTTATCTCTCCACCCAGGGTATGAATTTATTCCAGTGAATTGTTGGGACAACCTGACAGAATGCAGTGGAGTAGCCTTTAATGGACTGTAACCCATCCAGGGGGGAGTAGCAGGTTCTAGATGGCAGTGTACATGTAAATTGTGTCTTATTGTCATTATGTACAACACCCATTTTTTTTGTTTGTTTGACTTTTGGAACATACAAGGAAATGAGCAAATCAGTAAATTAAAAATGTATTTCCATCAACACTACTGTGGCTCATTTATTCCATTTATTATTCCCATTCAAATGTACTGTAACAGAAGTTTCTGTTTTGTGTACAATTCTCCCAGATTTCAACAAAGTCTTACAATGGATGTCATTGTTTCTGCGGCATTTGGCTTTGAAGTGGACTCACAAAATAATCCTGATGATCCGGTCCTGAAAGCAGCTCAGCTTGCCATGAACCAGACTACATTTCAGAAAATTTTATTTGGGGTTCTTACTTTGATGCCTCTTGGATTGAAAATTATAGAAAAAGTGCCTCAACTGTATATGAATAATCTAAAACCTCTACTTGACATAGCAAAGGAAATAGTTCGCACAAAGAGAGAAAACACTGGGAACTCAACTAAAAAGGTGATTTTTATAATAGTTATAATGATTATTAGTGTAGTATGGGCGATTTGCCTGAAGGCATCATTTGACTACAAGCACCATAATCCTTTACGATTTATTTCTTCATGCTAATTAGCACAGTTGTCATTTAAACCCCATTGTGGTTTAAAAATTAAAATTTCAATAATGATGGAGATCTGAATTAAAATGAATTCTGTTAGTTGTTGTCAAATGAAGACATTGTGCAAGTGTGCTATCAATATCGATTTGATATATGAATACATTCAGTGACTATCTTATAGGTTAGAAGGGGTGAAGGTGATCAAGGTAGCAGGACGATTGTTAATTAAGAAGCAATCCCATACTACAAACCAGAGTTTTCTATGTGTGTATGAATAGTCAGTGAGACTCGGTGAGACTCAGTCAGTGAGAAAATCAGAGGGTGTGCTCCATTGCTTTCATGCGAGTAGGCTCTATAAAGCATGGCGGTTCACACTTGTGAGATAAGCACAATGGTAAGCACCAGCGTAATCTAAAAAATGCTAGTGTGCACCAAAGTGAAATAGCATGAGAAAAAGAAGCATACTTCTTGTTCTTGATTTTACTCTTATGCTTATTTCACGAGTGGGAATTGGCATGAAAATTAAGCATGTGCTCATGTGTATGTCCCAAATGTGAACATCCATGGGCTTGTGCTTGTCTCACAACAGTAAACCAAGTTAACAGGACTGACTGAGCAGTTCCAAAGATATTTAATTTGTGCTTTAAAGCTGAACATAAATATTTTTCTCTTTTATGGTTTATGCACACAGTCTTGCTCACATTTGCTGTAGGCTTACACATATCAATTGTTATGGGTTTTGCTGACTGTTCATTACCTTTATAGGACATGTTGGATCTTATGTTGGCTGCCTCAGACGACCCTTCCGTTCCAGAGTCTAAGAAGCTCTCTGACACAGAAGTTTTAGCACAAAGCTTTGTCTTCCTTGCTGCAGGATATGAAACCTCCAGTACCACATTAAGTTTTGTGTGTCACCATTTGGCAACAAGTCCTGAGATTCAGGAGAAGCTGCAGCAAGAGATTGACGATGCTTGGCCAGATGAGAACCAAATGCTGTCGTATGAGACGGTTCATGAGCTACCATACCTTGACATGGTGATATCAGAGGCGCTGAGGATGTACCCTCCAGGTAGGAGAGAGAATTATTGGACCATGTGTACTAAAGGCATCCACGGATTGAGAGTTGATTGATACCATTGATTGACACTTGATCAAGATCTTGGTTGACAGTGACTCAACTAATTTTTGCAGACACACTATTGAGTGTCGATTGATACATATGAGTCCGTTGACACTCAGCCAACTATCAACCTACTGGCGATCAAATGTTAATTGAGATGTCCATCAAGTGTTGATCAAGTATTGATCGAGATGTCCATCAAGTGTCAATCTAGATGTCAATAGACGTATTCGGCTAACGTGTTTACATCCTTGTTGCCACCCAATTCAGATCACGTGATGGTTCATTTGGGAGGTTACAATTGTTCTGTTTGCACATACCCTCATGCAAGCAGTTACGCGTAGCAAATTGCACAATTGTAACCTCCCAAATGAATCATCACGTGATCTGAATTGGGTGGCAACAAGGATGTAAACACGTTAGCCGAATACGTCTATCAAGTGTTGATCAAGGGTTGATCAAGGATATCAGTCGACACTTGACTGCGGATGACTTTACTACAATGATTCAAATTAATTATATAAAATGCATATTGGAATGACATCTTAAACGTCTATCATCTTGTGATTTTTTGTCGCTTTATTGCGTGTAGAGGATACATGTAATATTCTTCCTGAGTAGTCTTCAACATGTTGTGTTATCAGCAATTAAATTAAATATGTTTCAAGAAAGTCCTTGAGGGAGCTGTTAAGATTTACCACCTTCCATTACATGCTTATATTTTTTAGGGTTTATTCTGGCTCGTGCCTGTACAAAAGAATGCATTATCAAAGGAGTTAAAATACCAGAGGGTTTAATGGCTGTAATACCAGCATACAGCATTCATCATGACCCATCCATTTATCCCGACCCAGAAAAATTTGACCCAGAGCGCTTTTCAGCTGCAGCTAAACAGTTACGCGATCCCTACACTTACATGCCATTTGGTCATGGGCCACACAACTGCATTGGTATGCGGTTTGTTCAGGTGGAAATGAAGCTGTTGTTGGCAAGAATGTTGAAGAAATATCGCCTGGAAGCTGCTCCAGATACAAAGATCCCTCCTGAAGTTCTCATTAAAAGTACCTTGACATGTGGAGATGTTAAAGTCCGAGTAATGTCACGAGCCAAGTGAACGCATGCCAAACCTGTCCTCTTTTCACGTGCAAGAGCATGGCGGTTTCCATTTGAATTTCACAAAACCAAAACTAAGTTATCACTCTAGCCAGTCATTAAAGATACAGACAACTCAATGAATCAATTCAAATTTGAACTAAATGCATATGTCGTAGGTCAAAATGAAATTCAGGTTAAAATGATTTTAACCTAGTTTGATTCTCACTTTCCTTTGTCTTCTAACCCTAATTATTCATGATCCATGAATAATTAGGGTTAAGAGACAAAGGAATTTCATGTTAACCTGAATTTCATTTTGACCTACAACACATATCCCTGAAGCAAGGGGAAATGCGTGTCAGTAACTAACAATTGGTTTTGGTTTCACTTCTGACTGGATGAAAAAGTTGTGTAGTTGTAGCGTAGTAGTTCAAAACTAATATTACTTTTCGACATTCAAATTTGAACTGCTGTAGCTCTTGATATGGGGTAACAGTCTGGTTTATGATGTAACGTACAACTTCAGGGAGTAACACGTAATAGTACTATCCATTGTATGATTTTCCATGATTTGCAGCTGCTTACAATGCTAAGCACTGTACTATTACCAGTCAAGAAAGTTTGATTAAATGTTGACATCTTTTTGACAACGTTTTTCTGGCTTTTATTTGAACCAGCCAATCAAAAAATGGGAACTGTAGAGAGTGCCAGAGTGGAGATGTTAAATTGTCAAATTCACCACCATTCACTCTCGTGGGAATTTCAAAAGTCTCAACCTACAAATGTTTGAAACTGACAGCAAGTTGTCGCAGTTTGATCAGCCATTTGAAATGGAAGCCACTGAATGTCAGAAGTTGTCAAACTAATCAAAATCTTTCCTAGGTAGCAATGCTGTGTAGCACTGTAAAGCAGCACATACACAAGGTTAAAAAAAGCCTGTCCCATCGCCCCCAACAAGTAGATTTTCCTTCTGGGCAAGTAACTTTTCATTCCCACTTGCCTGAAAGGTGAGGACCAAGCAAGTCATCTGCTAATTAAATCATAATCAAAGTAAACTCAGACCTTTCAAGGGCAAGCAAGATTTGAGAGCTGCTTGTCCAAAGGGCAAGTTGGAATTGACATTTTTTTCAAACCCTGTGTATATGAGATTGGGTGAAAGCAGTTAAAAAGAATACTTTTTTACACTGATCAGCTTGTTATTGTGGGCATCACTGTATCACATTTCTTTGAATCACACATACCTTTAAAATGACATTTGGCCTGGAGCCATGATCATGAATTGATATACTGGTAATTAATTTCTCTTTTTATAAATGTCAAATGATTTTGTGTGTGTGACATTCAAACACTTGATTGGAACAAAGGAAACAGAATCAAGGGATTACATGATAGCTGGGAAAGGAAAAATTCCCACTCTGTTGGCTAATTTGCATCGTAAGCCACAGATACTAGTATGACTAGAGTGACTGGTTTCTTAATGCAGTTGACAGCCATGTAAATCAATGTAACCTGCACACAACATAAGACATTATAGCTCTAATATAATTAATAGGATTATTGATTATGCTTTAAATAAATGTACCATTTGGAAAAGAGAACTAGAAATTATAGCTCTAATATAGTTAATAGATTTATCATAACATAATAAATGTACCTTGTGAAGGAAAAGAGAACTGTGTTGCTGTTGTAGGTAGTTTTGAGCATTGTTGTTGTTGTTAGAAATTTTGTGTGTTTGGATCAACCTTGGGGAACAGGGATGGCACAGTGGAAAGAGCTCTCGCCTTCCACCAGTGTGGCCTGGGTTCGATTCTGGCCCCGTGCCATATGTTGGTTGAGTTTGTCGTTGGTTCTTGCCTTGCTCCGAGAGTTTTTCTCTGGGTTTACCGGTTTTCCTCCATCCACGAAAACCAATAAAGTTTCTGTGTTAATTATTAAGTTAATTATTAATTTAACAAATCAAGAATTAACGCAGAAACGTCTTTGAAAAGTGTGCAGGATCGGGATTCCAAGCAAAAAAGGGCGGGATGGCGGAATTTACAGCGACAATTGGGCGGGAAAGCGGGTTCTGAGAACCCTATTGTTGAACCTCTCTAAGTTCAAGTTCATACCTCTTAGTAACCGAGTTCGAGGGCCGTACTGTAAGTTACGGACCGAATTTTTCCCCATCGATTTATGGCCCAAGCGCGAAGCGCGCGGGCCATAGATCAAAGGGGGAAAACGAGCATCCATAACTTACAGTACGGACCGAGAAAACGAGGTTAGTAAGATATTTATTATATCTTTACTGTTTGCCTGACAGGTTCGGGAACGATTTCTATTCACGCGGAACGGCTACAAATTTCCGACGCACCTCGGAAGCAATAAAAACAGCTTCAAATTGACCAATCACAGCGCGCGTACTAACTGAGAGATATAATAAAAGTGCTTATTGCACACTGTTTACAGAAACCATAACTTAACATAAGACCGTACACAATGATACAAAAAAACAGATATAAAATTAGCTAGAGGGGACAATGTTTAGTTGTGTACAGAAAACCAAAGTAGCCAATGACCTTTCGAGTTGGTCACTGTCATGTGGATATGTATAATTTATATTAATATTTAAAGATGATTATCGTAAGAGAAGAAAGACATACATATTGATGTAAGTTAGAATAAGAGGAAAAAGATGTCCTACATACTTGTACAGCATTATTTTATATAGCCAACTGTTACGTGTTTCTGTTTTTTTTTTTACGTGTTTCTATCGAGTTATAGAAACACGAGTGAAAGTTTGGGAGAACGAGAAATGCTGTGGGAACACGAGCCGCAGGCGAGTGTTTCCACATCTTATATAATTTGTTAGTATATACCACACAAGTGAATAGTGCTTTTCGCGCGCTTTGATTGGTTAACTCGGAGGTGATTAGCAAGTACTATTCACCTCCACTTCGGTGAATAATTGTTAATTATTGGTATATAGAACATGCAATATGAGGCAGAAGAAACGCGTTTTCTAATCGATCCTCATTTAAGTTAAAATCACGTTTCAGAACTAAAGAATAATTAGAAAATTGTGCTTTTTTACTTATTACAATGTAACATTGCATAATAGTCTTGATTTTTTCATTAAAACATCAGAAACATTGTTTTTAATAATCAAAGAGGGTGGCATTGTTAAAAATGTGTTATTGGTGTGATTATGTTTTAAATTTTGAAATTAATAAGTGGGATTGTATAGCATGTCTGAGACCTGCCCATAAAATGTTGGCTTTTTTCATCTTTTTCTTTTTAAATAATATTATAGGACTCTTTAATTTAAATCAAATCGGAGATCAGTTTCATGCCTAATACCAGAATCAAAAAATGTCTTGTAGAATATTAGTTTATTATCTATACGAATGTCTTTGTTATTCCATATTACATTGTGTCACGGTTTCGCTGCAGAAAACTTGTCTCGAAAATCCGCCCACTACTGAAGCAGCTCGGAATAAAAAAAAAGAAGAGCATGTATGGAAAACGTTTAAGTTCAGGTGGGACAGATTCCCAGATTTTTGTTTCGAAGAATTATATAGACTGTATACCAATTAGTGAGTACGGATGGCTTAGAGAAGTTCCTCTCCTGACTCTCTTTGTAAACAGTGCAGGTCACTGCGATTGTCCATGCGTCCTTTGTGATTGAAAAAAGTGATTTACTTTGGTTTTGTTGTTAATATTAGTTCTTTTGTAATGCTTGCGACAGTGAAATTATGTCTACTCGAACCTGTCGAACTTGTTTCTCTTTTTTGGCGTATGGGGCATTGCGAAATTACTGAGTTTGGTACGTTAATCATGCCAGATAACAACAAGTTAGAGGAACAATAAATATATGAATTGAAGGTTAATTTCAGTTAATATTATAAAGACGAACCTAGTAAGTTTTCTAAGGGTCCTGGAAAAGGATAGCCAAATATTTTAAAACTGTTTTGATACACATTTCCAAGATATTTGATCCAAACTTTTGGTATCTGTGCGTAGTAATGTGTTAGTTCATCTTTTGTTCCTGATGGACGAAACGATGGGAATTTCAACTGACTTAAATTGGCTCGCTCAAGAACATACGTAGCGTCTTCTTGTAAAGATTCATAATGGCCTACATAGTTATATTTGATATCGCAAAACCCGCAGACGTCCTCATAATTTGCCCAGTGCCAGTCCTCTTGCGCGCCCTCATTTATAATGTACTCTATGAATTCTGGGAACTTTACACCGTACCCGCTCTGCAATGCCTCCTGGGAAGCGTTCTGCCTGAAGTTACGAATGATCTTTCTCCCAAACACTGTAATGAATGGATCTTTATCAGCGGCTCTCGGATGTACATATTTATCTTTAAACGCTGACAGAAGCCTTTCAAAAGGTTCTCTTACAAACATGAACTTATAGAAAGTCTGAAGCATATTCTGTGCTTTTTCTGGTGGAAACTGTTTCACCGTTGGACCGTATGGAGAATAACCCTGAAATGTGCGGTACTTGCCAAGTAGGGGCATCCATTGCCTGCTTGCCACTTTGGGTACCAGGCAGAATATCACTTTGTGTTTTTCAAAAACGTAAAGGTGTCCTAAAGTCTCTTGATTTGGTTTTCTATTTTTTCTTCTTCCGCAAAACTGCCTCAGACGTTGCTTCTGTTCCAAGTCTCTTTTACCATTTTCTCCTTTGTAGTGAGATGCGTCATCTCCCTTTAAAATGACAATGAAAGGTCAAGCGATTTGTACAGCACTCTACCTAGGGCTTTATTGCCGATATCTATCGAAATGGACTGGGGACTAGCTTATGATTTTTCTCGCGAATATTCGGGATATCCCGAGGGAAGTTAGCATTAGGAAAGAAAGCTCGAAGAGGCGCTAAAACAGTTCAATAACATTTCCGAAAAACGGTAGACTGTTCTTAGCTTTTTTTTACTAGCACAACGCATGAAACTCCTTTAGCTACGCAGGCTACTGTTTCTTCACCTCGGAAGCCAATGGCACAAACGTAGTAAAAAGAAAATAACAGAAGAATTAGCTTTCTATGTTAAATTTTAAACCTACCGCAGCTTCGTAAGGATTGTTATCCAAAAGAACAGGGCTTGACAAGGGCTTCGCTGGCAAAAAAGAAATTCAGTACCTTTATAGCTACGTTACAACTTATTTCGTAAAATTTAAGTTACTTTCATTTGGACGTGAGTAAGTAAAGTAGTGAAGCGTTTATGTAAGCTCACAGTGAAGCGGGAAAATAATGTCATACGATAGCATGAACCGGCATTGTATTGTGGCCGGTATCGATTGAATATGATAAGTATGGGATGCACAAACTGTTCATAACGGCAAATTGTTAAAGGTCATGCCTGTTTTAGACAAACTGAGATTTAAAACACCATAAAGTTTGTCTATATCGTTACTTGTACCTTTGATATCTTGTGGCATGGGGCGAATAATAGTGCGACTCCACTCTAGATGGGGGTCTTCTCCTTCGACGGGATACCAAAGCATTTTCACACCGCAGAAACCTGCTTGTGCACCTGTGAAAAGGGTAACATTGTGAGAGTGCAGTGTCTTGCTCAGAACACAACACAAGAGAAAACCATGGCCTGAGCCTTCGACCCCACGATCCACAACCTCTTCTCCATGACTGTGATTCGTTATTCTTAAGTGTTATTCATTATTCTTAAGTGTTAATCGTTATTCTTACTTGTTAGCCATTATTTTTAAGTGTTATTCTTTATTCTTAAGTGTTATTCGTTATTTTTAAGTGTTAGCCACTATTCTTGAGTGTTATTCATTATTCTTGAGTGTTATTCGTTATTCTTAAGTGTTATTCGTTTCGTATGTGGAGGTACCAGTTAGTCGCCTGTTTTAAAACACCCGGAACTTTTTGTGTACGTTGTGAATGTCAGTCATAAGCTTGATCGCAGTAAGGGATAATCAAAACTACTTTTTTAATTTGGTATAGGAACTCGTTAGTAAGAGACAACATTATCCGTGCTTCCTTCAAGTTCCAGTAACATTTGCTCGTATCCTGGCTAATGAAAATGCTTCAATCTGATTGGCTGAGCTATCGTGCACTATTAGCCATTAGAGTTCACCGCGCCAAATTTTCTGATATTCGGTCAGAGGGTTATGCCGATGCCTCTTCAGTGGGTTATCCTACAGCAATTATACCACTTACTGCCGGTTTCCTTCGACTTTGATGGTTTGAGGGGCAAATCGATGGAAACTTCGAGCTGGGTTAAATATTGCCAGTGATCGAGTGGTCGAGAGAACCACGTTCCACCGACAACAGTCTTTTTGGATTCAACTGAGCAAAAGAGGATAATCAGATAATCAGATAATTTAGACAATAGCCCCCAAAATTAGGCGCGCTAATGGGTCAAAAATTGTGTATAACTCGATAGAAACACAAAACTAGCACAAGCTGTTGACGTAATGATGGCGCGAGCAAAGAGAACATATATTTTGATGATCAAAGTAAAACAAGTTGTTTTCCTTTTTTTCGTCGGGATATTTTCTAAAACAAATAGAAAACATGTTCTCTGTGTTTCTATTTAAACAATAGAGTGTTTCTGTCGAAGAACTATCGGTATGGTAGTTGCCCCGCGAAAATTTGATGTTCTTAAAACAAATATTTGCCCGAGAAGCGAAGTTTCTGCTGGCAGAGGCTCTTTTCCTGGTGTTCGGAAAAGAGCCTCTGCCAGCAGGGAATCTATAAGCCCGCTTGTTTACAAAAAAATTTAACGGACGAGTACTATCCATCCGGGAATTTTCCTCAGGCGGGCACTATTTATAATCTATTCAAATATTTTCGCTCGCTGACGATTGGTCTAAACGTATCACGTGATATTCGCCAATGTTTTACGGAAAAACATTTGAAGGATAATTAGCACAAAAGCCTCCATTTGGCGGGAAAAACATACACGGATATTGGCCCTTGGACATTATCTGTTCCTTGAAGCTCACAGTTTTCCTCGAGCTACCCTCTCGGAAAGCTGTTCGCTTCTGGGAACAGATAATGTCCGCGGACAAATATCCGCGCTTATTTCCCCGTAAAATGGAGGCTATTGTTTATTTAGGGCTGATAATGAACACTATCGCGTCACGTGATCAATTTAAACCAATAAGAATCGGAGAAAATTTAGTGGTGAACTATAATAATTGTTAAATAGAAACGCTAGTGGAAGTTCGAAGAACTCGATTAAGTTGTTGAAACACCCCCTATCGGTTCGTGTTCCCACAGCATTTCTCGTTCATTCAAACCTCCAAACGTGTTTCTATTATGAGCTCAAGATTTAGATCGAAAGCGATAGAAATCGAAAGCGAAAAATCTAATTGTTTTAGTACAAATCTACTAGTCGTTCAAAAGTTTATCTAAATCCTCTTCACAGACACTTGTGCACACTGCTATGTTACTCACTGAATAGATAGTGCATGAGTAGCGCAGCCAATCGGAGAACGGCATTCGTGATAGAACGCTAGTAGATTTCTACTAAAACTCAATAGAAACACTCAACATGTTTTCTATTTCTTAAGAAAATACAAAAGCTCTAAGAGCTGCATAAATTTACATAGTGTTTGAAATTTCAATAAGTAAATTCATATCGGTTTACTTGGCGTGTTTGCCGCGAATAGTTGCCCTTATTTTTAATTAACATACTAGAACCTTATTCTCGGTGCAAGACGAATTTTCCACTGACAACTTTAGGAACACGATGGGAACATCGTGATTTAAATTAAAATCTTCTTCTCATAATATACCGTAATTAGGGAGTTTAAGAAACCACGACGGCGACGCCGAGGACAACGTCGATTAAAAAATGAATTTATATTTTACCTACGAATCTCGCGGTACTCTAAAGTCATTTAGTTTGTTTATCACTGTCAAAACTATCTCGAAACTGAATATGGAACACAGCGTTAAACTCGGAAAATAAATTTAAAAAATTAGCCGTCGTCGTTCACGTTCTCCAGACAACGCAGAATTTGGTCATTTCACGTTGTCGTTTTGCAGAGGACGGCAAAGAAATGTACCAAGAATTATAACGCACGTGCACAGCTATTGTTCTGCTCATTAGTCCTTTTGTCTAGCGACGTTGCCGTTGCCGTTGCCGTCGTGGTTTTCTTAAACTCCCTATTGATAAATAGAAGTTTGGCTTTTAATTTACCGCGCTCTCTTACAAGTTGTGTCAGTCGTTTTCTTAAGGCGGGGGTAAACATGAATAGGAGTGAAATTTGAAGTAATATTAAAAGGAAATTGTTAGGATTAAGATGGGTTGGAAACACTACCAGACAGTTGACCCCTGCAAAACAGAGCCCCAGGTTGTTGGGGGCTGTTTGGTATCCGTCTACTAATTCTTCACTTCAAATTTCAATTTTCCAAATCCATCAAATCTTCAACATTTCATATTTTCCTCAATTTAACCTATCCGTTGAGAAAAAAATATCTCTATATGTATAGGTAATCATACGGTTTCGAGTTCAATTTGGAATTAATTTGCTCGAGTGAGTGCAATTTCAGCTTTTTGAAAAACTCACAAGTGCAAATTAATTCCAAATTCCAATTCCGTATGATTACTTATTAATAATACAAACATGAAAAAATTCGCGCAGAAAAATTGCCAGAAGATGTTTCTTGAAGCCATTTTTTTCGCATTCGAGAAAACTTTTTTCAGAGTTTCCGTACAAAATTTTTGTCACTGCTTTACATGATATCATTGGCCTACAAAATTTCTCATCGTCTTTCTGCCAATCATTATCCAGAATTACGATGTGTAATTTGCACTGGTGTTACACTTTTTGCACCGGTGTTACACTTTTTGCACTGGTGTTACACTTGAACTGAACTGCTCTCAGCCAAACAGATTCGAGTAATTTTTTCATGTGTATTTTTAGCCCAGAAATCACCCCAAAATTTACACAAAACCGCCAAACAGTGGTTAATGAGATAAGCAGAGAAATTTAGTGTCGCTTGAAACGTGACCGAGATATTGGCAGAAAGACCGTATTAAGCGACGTCAAAACAGCCTTCACGTGTACCCCCGCCTTAAATGCGATTTATTACCAGTGATGATAAATAATTTTATGCAACCTGGGCCGTGATAAGTTTCCCGGATGGACTCACATCCGGGACCCTAATAAATGTAGAGTTAGGCATTTGAGTATCAGGCTACAGGCCTCTTTCCTTGAAGCTTCGGTGAAGGGCAAGTTTCTTCCCACCCACTTTGCCCCTCCCAATTTTGTAACATTTCGGCGGTACACGATAACAGTCGTAGGTCACGTAAGGCGTGTTTGCCCTCACCTTTGCTGGGAAAAAGGTACTCATTTCCAGTTCGTTGGTATTTTGAGATGATCACAATAAATGGCCACTTAACTTAGTGGCCAAATTATGACAAAGATTTGTGTCAGGTTAGTTCTCTTCGCAGCAAACCGAGCGTAGCCTTAACAATGCACATTGCATAACAAAGTCCATATCGACGGAGCAGGGGGCATAAATGAACTATGATAACATGGAGATTATATTGTTTTAAAGTTTAAGTTATTCAGGAAATAAAGAATCCTGGTTATTTCCATTATATCAAGTTCGACACGACATGGTGTGAGGTTTATTCTGTGTGTAGAAGAAAAACGTTGTAGCTTAGTAACGAGCGAGGTTTAGAAAGTGCACGCTTCATTTTGAAATGGTTTTAGCGTCAAGAAATCCAAATGAGGTTTCTGACACGGGTGAATTAACCTCTGACACTTGAAATTTCGTGTTTGTCACGAATAGTTGCCCTGAGTTTTAATTAACATGCTCGAACTTCTGTCTCGGCGCAAGACGAATTTTCCACTGACAACTTTAGGAACACGATATGAACATTTTGATTTAAATTAAAATCTTCTTCTCATAATATACCGGTAATTGATAAATAGAAGTTTGGCTTTTAACTTAGCGCGCTCTCAGTTACAAGTTGTGTCAGTCGTTTTCTTAAATAAACTATGATAACATGGAGTCAGGTTGATATTGTTTTAAAATTTAAGTTATTCAGGAAAAGAATCCTGGTCATTTCCATTATATCAAGTTCGACACGACGTGGTGTGAGGTTTATTCTGTGTGTAGAAGAAAAACGTTGTAGCTTAGTAACGAGCGAGGTTTAGAAAGTGCACGCTTCATTTTGAAATGGTTTTAGCATCAAGAAATCCAAATGAGGTTTCTGACACGGGTGAATTAACCTCTGACACTTGAAATTTCGTGTACATTATGAGAAAAGTTTTTTTGCAGTTTTACTGTCGGTGAGTGTAACGAGAAAGATGAATTAACTGAAATAGTGAAATATTGAACCAATGCGTTAGTTTCACCGGCTGGCATAAATCTCTGCAAAAAGTCAAGTTATTTGTCTCAATGACATCTGTCATCTCTTTCATTCGGTGATAAAAGTTTTAAAAAGTTTACTTCTTGAAGGAAAGGAAGGAAAAAGGTTGAGAAAGAATACTGCCGAATAATAATGATTAAGTCAATGTGACCATTATCAGTATCTATTCCGAGCGGAGCGGACTATATAATATATTAAGCCTTTACTTTGTATACGGCAAAAGTAAGTGAAATCAGTTTAAGATACCTTCGTTTCTGATGTGATCTGGAACAGCTGGCAACGAGCAAAACACGAGCAAGTTGACTAAGATCGTAAGAGTTATACAGCTTATTATGACAGCTAAGGCACGCATTTTCCGGCTCCTCATGACCAAGGTTGTATACAAGAATTTTAGCTGGGTATATCGACGCGTATGTTTTGAAACAGTTAGGAACCTCATACCACAACCTCGTTCCCAGGGTCCTAGAGAGAGGACGCTGTGAACGAGGTTGGAAATAACAGGGCTGATACTTGTCAATTATTTATAAAAGATTTGCCTTTGTGGATTTGAAATGAAAACAGCGGTTTCTCGAAAAGCAGGAAAACTTCACAACAAATGCACTAAACAGAAAAATATACTCTCTTAGATTTTAATACTTATTAGTATATACCACACAAGTGAATTCAAAGGGGACAGACCACAATCTCAATGCTGGCTCCTGGAAAAATATCTAGTTGCCACAACCGTTCATCAGTAGGATACCTAAAATGTTTGGAATTCTACAATTGGTTTCGGCTCCATTAAATCCTATACCAATTGCAGAACATTTCAGGTGGAGCCACCCACGATGTGAGCACAGTTACTGACAAGAAAAGGCAACAAGGAAAACAACGCAATATAAATGAAACCGTTAAATTGCAAACAAAACATACGCGTCAACGAAACAAACCAAA
>OZ026599.1:36689836-36692336 GCA_964020085.1 Micromussa lordhowensis | reverse complement strand
AGGTGATAGGCAAATCCTGTTTTGGTGACACTGATTCCTCATTGCTGGGCTTTCAACCGAAATTTGACATAAGACAGTATTTCTTACAAGTTAACATCCTTTTGCTTTAAGAGTGGAGGTTTCCTTTAACAAGTGCAGAATAAACCACTGTTGGACCAAGTCTCTTCCTTGGCGTCCGTAGTGAAGGCCATTGAAGTAGATCCTCGTGTACCAGGAAATCGTGACGAATTTCCGTTCCTGCAGGCAAGCAGTGCTCTCCATAGTTGGATTCCGCCAGTTGCCAGTTCAAGTGCCCGTTCAGTCAGAAATTTACAGTGTTTGTAGAAAACAACCTATCGTCACATAACACACCCAGAAGCACATTTACAATACTGAGAACCATCAGTAAAGCCACCCCTAAATTCAGGGCGTGTTTAAATGACAGAATGGCACTTTACAATGCGGGGTACGATTAACCCATACAATTATTGAGAGCTAACCACCTTCAAGTCAGTGATACTTAGGCTAACCGGAGCGCTATTTAGGCTAACCGAAGCGCTATTTAGGCTAACCGAAGCGCTATTTAGGCTAACCGAAACACTGTTTAGACTAACTGGAGTACTGACATTTCGTCATTTCACCATTTCGTGTTTTAAACACGCCCCTAAATTCAGGACAAAGAGCCATTTGCCGAGGGGACGCGAGTGCAAATTAGCTGGTCGAAGCAATCGAAGGACAAGAGAAAAGTGCTGTCGAGTTAAGCCGTTACAAACCGAACTGCTGGAGTAAACCGGAGAAGTAAAGTTGAAGTATACCGGACTGAGAGATAAAGTAACCTGAAGAAGTAAGTTGGAAAGTGGAAGTAATCAACGAGAGTTTGGTCTGTTGTGTGTCATGTGTTGGTGCAACGTTGTTGGGGTAAAGTTCAAGGACAAAGACATTACTGATTTACGACGCTACGTGGCATAAGCCTTCGTGAAGAGTGCCTCGCATCAAGTGATCGTACGGTAACTTTCACCTGACTATGGATTAAAAAAAAAATACTACTGAATCTTGGTCTCACTATGTTCGGTGAGGGTGGGCTCGCTACATTCGGAGGGTCGCTTCTTTCGGGGGGTCGTTACTTTCGGGGAGTCTCTATTTCGGAAGTTTACAGTAGTTATACAGCAAATTTCGAGCTACACAAGCGGAGCAAGAAGTCCCGGGGGAGACTCTTGGAAAATGTTGGGGGTGGGGGTTGCGGCCCGCTTCCCAAAACCTTTACCCTATTTGTGACCAAAATCTGCGATATTTTCCCTACCCTATCTATTTCTGCTGGCACAGTTGCCCGGCCTAAACATTTATGAAAGGCTTTTGTTGATGGTCTTATCGATAATGATGAAGAAGTAGCTCAGTTATTCTAAAAAAAACCCCCGGCATTTCAAGACTAGAATGCAAAAATCATACCCTATTTATAAGACCAAAATGGCCAAAATCGATACCTCAAATATGATTCAATCAAGGATTCCCACTCACTGTTCCCGCAGAAGCTGGAGATAAAAATCCGGTAGCGAGCTCGTACTCTGAAGCTCTGGTCGCCCAGATAAAACTGAAGACAAATTTCATTTGGTTTCCAGGTTGGGGTGCTTAATATTTCGTACGTTTGGTGCCTTCGAAGTCGGGTTGTTTTCTGTTTGTGTAAAAAATTTTGGCGGACCTTTTAACGTATATTTATTCTACTCTGATCTACTCTCCTTGTTATTGTTTATGGCCCGGTGATTGCTGTTTCAGTTTTTCATGTTTATTTTTTGTTTCCAAAACGTAAGTCGTTTGCATTGTTAGTAAAGCTCCGAAAATTCTACTTAGCTTTGTTTGTACGTCTGAATTTTACACTCTAGAGACTCTACAGTCGAACCCCCATGGTAGCCGTGTGGGGAGGTAGGGACGCAATATGAGAATTTGTTTGATTTACGGGGGCCCCGGGGTACAACATTTATATAATAAAAAAGCTTACTGTAGTATAGAATACCCAACACAATCAAAATGTATCATTAAAACAGAAACCAAACAGAAACAAAGACCAACGACGCCCAGTATGGGTCAACTTTCGTGACCTTTTACAATATAGAATGAGGTTATGTACAAAGCATTCGTCAGTCGTTGAATAACTGGTCGTTTTAGAGAGGTTATTTTGATAGTTTGGGACGCGCTTTAGTGGCCGTTGTGGAGAGGTTAAAATAAGAGTGAATATATGGACCGTCCGGCGGAACGAATAAAAGTGGCGGGCCGTCGTAGAGCTGGCCATTGTATAGAGGTTAAAGTAAGAGTGAATTGTGGCTGTCCGCCGGGACGAAAAACCTGGTCTTTGTGGAGATGTGGGTTTTGAAGGGGGTGGCCGTCAGTGGAGGTTCGACTGTACTCTCTAGTGTATCCACAAAGCAACACAACAGCACATTTGTTCTATTTTATTCACAAATCGAATACTGCAGATCTTACCTAAGAATCCTTACTAATTAACCTGCAATCTCAAGCTGCAGTAACT
>OZ026599.1:36654836-36684836 GCA_964020085.1 Micromussa lordhowensis | reverse complement strand
GAATGTCAATCAACTACCCAAGACGGTATTTATTCTGCAGGGTAAGAGAAGGCGTGGTAGACAAGAAAGGATTCGGTTTTACGTCGTGGAGGGAAATAACAGTGGTTGCACGTGACCTAGTGGTACGACGGAGAAGAAATTCTGGCCCATTACCCCCAGCGGTTCAACACAGCACTGATGCATCGAACTGCAATGCCTTAATATTATTTGAAACTGTTGGAGCTGATCTGTGTCAAAAGTTTCATATTTCCTCTTGCAACTAAAAAAATCGAATTTCCTTTACAGTTAAAAAAGAGTTAGGTCAAGTATGCCTGCCCATATGTAGCAATATTTAATCCTTGTTGATTTATATTTGATTTCAACTTCTTTGCTTTTAAATTTAAACTTCATGTCCAAAATGTATTTAAATTTAAACCAAATTTCTTATTTAAACTTTTTAAACTTATTTAATTTAAATTTATTTATTTAATCTTGTTTTCCATTTAAATTTAAACTCTCAAAATATCATTTAAACTTACGAATTTGTATTTGATTTAAACTGCGAAATTTCATTTAATCATTTTTATTCATTTAAATTTAAACTTTGAAAATAGCATTTAAACTTGCGAATTCGTATTTGATTTAAACTGCGAAATTCTATTTAATCTTCCTGGGGCGAGCTCGGCCACCTTCTCGTAACTGGGTCACAATGGCAGCCATTTTGTTTGGCGAGACGGTTCTGAACGACTTCGATTCCTAAGCCTAAGTTCATTTTGCCGTTGGTTTGCTGGAAAGGAAATAAGCTTGTGATCACTAATCTGAACAAGCAAGTCTGAAATGGCTGAGTGGTAGAGACATTTCTGAAATATGTGTTGGAGAGATCCAAGGAAATAAATGGAGGCCTTCCCTACGAAAGGCGAGGAAACTGTGATACCTTGCTCAATGAACTGCCGTTGCACGTGGATTTACTGGGCAAACCTGTGCACTTCTTGCATGAAATTGAAAATATTTCATCTCTTGACCAACAGGAAAAGGTAAAATGGAAAGATCTGGAAAACGTTTATTCTTAGGTTGAAAAGGAGTTTGTATGTCTCTATAATAATTTTTATTTCAAACAATGACTTGCAAGCTACCTTTACTAACTGTTGATACAAAACGTCCTGGAAGGCCTGCTTATCATATTCCAAAAGAGGTCTTGGTAGAACTGCGTGGCCTTAATTATAATTTTTCTTGGTGTAAGATATCGGATATGTTTGGAGTGTCTAGGTGGACTGTTATGCGCCGTGTTCAAGAGTATGGAATTTCTGATTTGCAGGAATTTTCCAACATTTCAGACCAATAGAATGAAAATAGGCTGACATGAACGGCTCACCATTGGTACGACCATGGCGTGAGATGTAGTCTTTAATAACACCGTCAATTCTCTCATCTGAAATGTTGGAAAATTCCTGCAAATCAGAAATTCCATACTCTTGAACACGGCGCATAACAGTCCACCTAGACACTCCAAACATATCCGATATCTTACACCAAGAAAAATTATAATTAAGGCCACGCAGTTCTACCAAGACCTCTTTTGGAATATGATAAGCAGGCCTTCCAGGACGTTTTGTATCAACAGTTAGTAAAGGTAGCTTGCAAGTCATTGTACATTGATTGAAATAAAAATTATTATAGAGACATACAAACTCCTTTTCAACCTCAGAATAAACGTTTTCCAGATCTTTCCATTTTACCTTTTCCTGTTGGTCAAGAGATGAAATATTTTCAATTTCATGCAAGAAGTGCACAGGTTTGCCCAGTAAATCCACGTGCAACGGCAGTTCATTGAGCAAGTTATCACAGTTTCCTCGCCTTTCGTAGGGAAGGCCTCCATTTATTTCCTTGGATCTCTCCAACACATATTTCAGAAATGTCTCTACCACTCAGCCATTTCAGACTTGCTTGTTCAGATTAGTGATCACAAGCTTATTTCCTTTCCAGCAAACCAACGGCAAAATGAACTTAGGCTTAGGAATTGAAGTCGTTCAGAACCGTCTCGCCAAACAAAATGGCTGCCATTGTGACCCAGTTACGAGAAGGTGGCCGAGCTCGCCCCAGGAAGATTAAATAGAATTTCGCAGTTTAAATCAAATACGAATTCGCAAGTTTAAATGCTATTTTCAAAGTTTAAATTAAATGAATAAAAATGATTAAATGAAATTTCGCAGTTTAAATCAAATACAAATTTGCAAGTTTAAATGATATTTTGAGAGTTTAAATTTAAATGGAAAACAAGATTAAATAAATAAATTTAAATTAAATAAGTTTAAAAAGTTTAAATAAGAAATTTGGTTTAAATTTAAATACATTTTGGACATGAAGTTTAAATTTAAAAGCAAAGAAGTTGAAATCAAATATAAATCAACAAGGATTAAATATTGCTACATATGGGCAGGCATAGTCAAGCCACAAAGAAACATTGGCATCATCTTATACACACTTTCGAGTTGATAGGTTTCTACAATAAAAGTGACACCACTTCTGAAAAATGTCCAGTAACACACGCAAGACATTTACGGTCCAGGATAGCAGCTACTAAACTGAGAAGTAATGGGTCAAACCCTAGCGAGGGGGTTTCTTATAATGTGATCCATTGTACAGAGGTAACGATAAGAGTTCCTGTACTCACATATATCTCTTCCTTTTGGGTCTTTTGTCAGAACTCGTTGTGTTGCTTTTCCACACGCTAGTGATTGCAGCGCTCGGTTTAAATCTCTTTCGGGAATTTCTGTATGTTGACTAATTTCCTGCAAAGTATAAAATAAGATCATTACCTAGGTGACTTTCTTCTCGGAATTGTCTAAGGAAGTAACAAGAATTGGAGCAGTCTCGAGAATATGAGAGTGTGTCCAAGTGGTTAGAGCGCCGGATTTGAAATCCGGAGGTCGTGGGTTTAAGTCGCACTCTGACCACTTTGCTGGAGTTGTTTCTTGGCAGCCCTCACTTCAACTCCTCGGTCATGCTTGTACATTGCCAACTGGTTTACCTCCCGCCAATTGGGGTTTTAAGCTCATTGTTTTTAGATGATATATTTGTTTGGTGTAGCTAAGCGCATTGACCACTATAAACAATAACACTTGAACAACAAGCGAAGGAGAGGAATTGTCAAGCACTTTTAACATGGGCCTCTGGCCTCGGGCCTCGGGAGATTACTCAAGCACTCCCTGTGTTAGTGACAACAAATAATTTACTTAGGCAGCGTCCATACTTCGCCGAAGAAATTCGAAAACGCAGCTGCCATCCACTTATCCGTCACGAAAATGGAGCTTTTAAAAAACGCTCTTCAAACCGGAGGAATATGAAAACGCTGGCTTTGCTTTTTAGTGTGGACGGAAAACATTTTGAAAACAGAGCTTTTCAAAAACAGTGACATCACGATAATCCTGTGATTTCCCTGCCCGAGTTTTCCTCAAACACAACTCCAAGATATATGGGTTATTGACCAAGTGTGAGGTCAAGATGGCTGGATATTGGCCGAGTTCTTTTTTTGCGTGTTTATGACCCGAGACGGAGTCGAGGTCCATAAACACGCAAAAAAAGAACGAGGCCAATATCAAGCCATCTTGACCGAACAAATCGGCACTCTTAATCCTCACGGTATCAACGAACGCTTTTCATTCAACTAATTCATTCTGTTGTTTTTCGCGTTGCCAGCCACCAACCAATAGATCGTTTTCACGTGACGTCATCACTTTCTAAAATCTAAAACTAAAGATCCACCAAAGTTTTCATTCTCATCAGGTATAAGAGGTGACATATTTATATCTGTTTACAACTTTACAGCTCAATAGCGTGCTTCCTTTGAAAACCAGAGCATTTTGAATTTCCGAGTTATGGAGGTGCGTGACACAAGGCTACGATCAAATTTGTTGAAAAATATATACTTATCTAATGATTTTGAGCCCAGTTAGAAGCTAGAGCATTAGGAACAGTGCTTATGTAAAAACTTGTTTTTTCATTACTGATAATCAGTCGCCTAGAAAGCCAAAGTAAGTTCCAGATGTTTACACTATTTTCCGGCCGCCATATTGGTGTACCATGGAGGTACACCAACATGGCGTTTTCATACTGGGCTCTGTAAATTTCTGTGAAACATTTCGACGAATATCTGAAGTTTGGGGAAACGCACAGGGCTAAAACTTGGAGAAGTGTCTTATTTTTTTATCTTCTATAACATCACAATTTCTTAGCTTTTTCCACTGGATAGTTTTCGATTTATTTTTTTATTGCGTGACAGTGAAAACGATCTATAGCGTAGCTCCATATTTCTGTATATAAACCACACAACCCACAATTCCTTGATTCGCTCCGACGAAGGGCTAACGCTCGAAACGTCAGCTTCCGAATCTCTTTACGGTGGACAATTCACTTTATCGACCCAGTTGATACAACCAAATTATCTTGACCGAACAAGCTTGGTCAATAAAGGATTTATTATATGGCTTTCGGAGAAATTTTTCTTGCGGGGCAACACGGGTAGTCCCGAGCGGGCAAGAGAGCTCCATCTTGCCCGCTCAGGTAGCCAATCCCAGCGCAGGATTTGATTTATCTTGCCCGCTCACGGAGCTAGCCATATAATAACAGCGGTTATTGTTGTGTTTCAAGTTTCTCCGGCGAAGTGTGGACAGAGCCTTACTTAATACTCCATGTACACTCACCTCGTATGTCCACCTCTCTTGAGTGTTGAACAACATTAACAGACACATTTGGTACGAGGATACTTGAAATATGTGGCGACGAATTTCTATAGGACCACCCTCCTAAGAACAGATTAATAAGTCATGGCTCAAAACAAATTTCGTTGCGGACAAATCGTCAGGCAAGAAGCTAATGAATATTGGAATGTATAAAAGACACAGGTACTCCATTATTGAATGTGTAACAAACAAAGGCACTTACTTTCTTGGAAGGTGGAAAAGTCGCATTGAGCTCGGCTGTTCCCTATAAACAAGAAACAAATCTCTAAATCACTTCACGACGGGAAAAGGCAAAAAGAAGCTCAGTCACGCCATAGTTAATTCCCGGGGGGGTACTCCCTTATATGGGCTATACAGGTATGTGCGGCCCCAAAGGGTAGGGTTTTTCAGCCGTTTTGGTCATAAATAGGGTATCGATTTTTGCACTCTAGTATTGAATTCGTCCTTTTTTTGGAAGAAGCTACTTCTTCAGCATGTCCCCCCGTTTAACGCCTGCTACGCGCGCTAGATGCGCTAGATAAGACCAGCAACAAAAGCCCTATACAGACAACATTGCCTTTAACATTGGTCTAAACTAGGGAAATAATTTTAAGGCAGGTCTGAAACAGGGTATTGATTTAAGGGTCAGGTCATAAATAGGGTAGGGAAAAGCGCAGATTTTGGTCATAAATAGGGCAAGGCTTTTGGGGAGCGGGCCGCACACCCCTACCCAAATTTTCCGGGAGTAACCCCCCCCCCCCCGGGAGTTAATTGAGGAGTCACGGTATCTTGAGCTATTTTAGCCACGTACAAAATTAACTTTAAATCAAAAGAAACCTGAAAATACAAGTTTACTAAGATAGAAAAACACTAAAGAGATAATAAGAAACAGTAAAGGAACAATGATGGTTAAGGATGGAGAAGATTGACACGGATTACAAACGACAAACTTGAAACATTAAGGCTAAACTTTTCAAGCTGCGCAAACCATGACGTAGTTCCTTTAAGGCTACATGTATATCAGCAATGAACTTGACGTGACAAGCGTACGAATTTTTGCTTTTGCTTGCCCTACACCTATTTGCGTTTTCACCGACTCTCGTGCACTCTCAAAAAGGGTGAACGTTTTTAAGTTTCGCAAGTCCATGTCTCATGTTCACTCGTTTGAAAGCTGATGTCAGCTCCTGCACTGAACTCTCAGCTCTATTAATCAAGCACCGCTGGTAGTCACTAAGAGTTTAAGAAAACAGGTTTGTTCAACTCTCTTTCTTCCCATAGGATTGTGGGTCACGTCGACTCTCGTTCACCTTTGATTTGGTCCTTGAAAAATTTATGCACGACATAAAACCCTTCATTCAGTCCTGTTTGTCTTCTGACAAATATTGAGTTTACAATTCATCCTAAATGCGAATCTATAACATGTACTACCCAGCTTTTAGAACTGACAAAATAATCCTTACTAGTTGAGGTTGAAGTGTCAACTGCCTTCCACTGTGACAACCTAAATAAAACCTAAAAAACATTTACCAAGTCAAACCAATACCAATAATAAACCACACTTAATGTAACGTAATGTAATGAAATGCAATGTAATGGCACAAAGTAAATTGTCTTGTAGCTTGAATAACAGTTTTGTTGTGTCACAAGTGGCAAGAGCAATCGCTAAAACGAACACAACTTGCAAAGACTGAATCTTCACTGACAACCCATGCTGCACTTAGTGAAATGAAGCTGAACGTTTTGCGTCAAATACAGCATGGTGCAACAAATTATTGCTGCCGTCTAACAGCCACACTACACTAAACAAACGCTTCCTGCAAGTCGTCTCGCTTCAGTAAATAACAATTCTGATAAGGTGGTATAAAACATTCCCCAGTGAGATAGCAGGCTTCAGGAGCTAAGACATTGTCAGAAACGAAAAAAAAAAAAGAACTTTTTGCGTGTTTATATATTCATAACTATCGAATCACAATCAAGGAAACGAAAAGTCTGGGTTCACATTTCTCAAATCAGAAAACATCAAAAGCACAGAATGTTCTGAAATTGGCTAGTAACAAGAAGGGTTTGGATAATTCCTCTTTCTGCACTGTACAGATTATTTGAATTACCTTTTGAAACAGTCAAAAGCGTGCTGGGCCTGGGGAGGAACTGTACATTTTGGCGAGGAGGCCTGGGTTGGCCAGAACCCTGTTGTGAGAACTCTCACCACCAAATCTACTCCCATGAGATTTATCTGAAATGACAAGTACGTTCGTAAATCAAACTTGCAAAACACCTTTTACCTGAAGGTATGAATGCGCTTGAGGAATAACTAATCCATCGCAAAATTCGATCTAGAACAAAATTAAAGTCGTTTCCAAGACAATGTGCATTCACTAAGTTCAGAGATCATTTCAGAGAAATCCACTAGCCATAACTGGGTTTCTTTTTTGGAATTTATATACCTGATTGTTGGAAATATGTTGTCTGAATTCGTCATTTGTAGACTGTGATAGCGTCATATCCTTGAACATGCCTTCTAGTTTGGATGTAAATTGACAGCCACACTCAGTCTGAGGAGAGAAATTTACCAAGGTATAGTTATGACATATTGCTTCTAATAGCATTGGCAGCCACATCACTGATAACCAGCAATCATGTAGTAAACGGCAAACCAAAAGAGATCACTTTAATTCACAATCATTTTTTTCAGTTGCACAAATAATTTATTTTGTTAACAGGGTAATATATTACTACTATTGCCACTATTTATATTTTTTTAACACGCATAATGATATCACCTAATAAACAAACCATATACATGTACTACATGTGAAATTAGCTTTGTGGGAAATAAGTCAGGAACCCACACTGTCGCTGTTTTCTCTTCCAGTTACTTTTATTCTCAGTCCGCGTGCACAACAAAGTTCGGCTCAATCTCGATCTCTCACTGGCAACACACTCACTCAAAACTACAGTTCATTGTTGTCTCATGTTATAGCACACCTTAATTGAACGTAAGCTGATTGGCTAAGGATATTTTAGACGAAAGGATAAACAGCTTATTCATACAGAGCAGACATGACGCGACGCTCGATTTCCGGTGAGATTTCACAATCGTTTACAGCACTAATCACACTGTTTCCGACAGCTTTCCATTTTTAGTTACAATGCTAAGTTTGAAAGGAAAAGTGCAAAACATATTTAACACATTGCATTAGAACTTACACAATTTGACCTTCAGTTCTATCAAAATCATTTGAACTTAAGTTAGTAACAGCTAAATAGACCAATTTTGATATATATTAAAATCCAGCCTAAAACAATAGACCTCATTACGAGGCTCCGGGGAGTAACTACAGAGTTTGTGGGGTTTATTCCCTGGACCCTCATGCTGAGGTCTATTTTTTTAGGCCGAATTTTAATCCATCGAAATTGGGCTATTTTAACATTCAGGCCTAGGTTGTTGGAAAGGTGGATAACACTATCCACCATATAAATAACTACTCTGTAAATAGCCTGGTTTGTTTTGTAAACACTTATCCACTGGATAGTGATTTGTCCAGTGGATAGCGTTTTTCAGTTTTCGAACAATTGGGGCGTGGTCTTGTGTTAGATCATTGACCAACCTTTAGCTTGGAGATCATATTTTTCTCTGAGTCATCAGAGATGCTCTTTCCTAAGAGAAGTCTCTTGGCCAGATGTTGCTTGTAATATCGTTCAAACACATCCTGAAAACGCAACAGCATGGTTATTGGTATCTTCTTACAATGCAGTACAGTTGCTCAATACTGTATTAAATAACTCAAGAAAACAATTGTTTACTCAGTGTAAAAACCTACATGCTGGCACTAGAGGCAAACCTTGAGTTTGATGATGTTGCTCTAACTAGATAACCTTAATTCGTCACCAAGTCTTTTGAATCTCACAAAATCTACATTTTTGAGTGAAGTTACAATCAAATGCCCTTAAAAATCAAAACTGAGTGTTTTGCCATTTGTAGGTTGTTAAATACTGCCCTGTGTATTGTATAAATTAAGCTGTACAGGATGTTTTTTCCACACAACATTGCTAAGGTCTCAATAGAAGAAAAACAAATGAGTCAAAATGCAAACGGTCTATACCCTCTGTTACCTTTTCTTGAAGAAATCTGAAAAGCACCATACATTTATCCAATACAGTTTCTACTTCTTGTTCGGAAAGCTGAAATAAATAGCAAACAAAACAATCACTAAAGAAACGTTTAAATTATTTCTTTGTCTTTAACACTTGCGTGTATGTATGTAGTGACACTGCATATACCACATAAATAATATTACATTACCTTTAATATATATGTGAATAATCAAATTTGATTTTTCTGCTCCTTTGTTTGATTTTTGAAGTATGAGCAGCTTAGAAGGGATGATATTGCACTGGCCTGGCTCAAACATGAACCTGTAGCTTTATCTGGAGTTCAACACAAAACTGACAATGAACAAGGTCAACTCAGAAAGAGTGCGAAGGTGTAAAGTGAACACACAAGATTATGTGTAGGCTGATCTCTCAAGCCCAGTTTATGTTCCTCCCTGAGGCTTCGGGAAGAACTGCCAGCTCCTTTCCTGAACAGCGGCTTGTTTGTAATCAAGCCTGGATTACGTGCAGCTTGCTTGCTCACCCACTTTTTTAGACTGTTGTTTGAATAAAAGAGACAACATTTTGCAGTGGACAAGTTGGAACAGTAACGCAAGATATCAAAAATAGCATGTGTACCACTGCCCACCTCCTGTAAAATGATTTATAAAGAAAACATACAATGTAACAACTTACCCCCTTCACTCCTTTCTTTAGCTTGTCATCAATAAAAAGGGACAAAAATTCAGGTGATTTTCCATTGAGGTTGAGGAAATGTTCAAATTCCTGTAACCGATGCAAAAATGGTTGATTAACTTCTTGAACAATAAGTCAACTACTGTTACAATCTTCTCTTTTAACTAAAGACATATTTATGGCAATGTTCCAGTTACATTGATAGGTTCAACATTCCATAAATTTCATGTCTTACTTCCTAGCCAGTGAATATTTTCCTAGCTTGATATGATATCAGTTGTAGCCAATGTTGTTCACTGCAGTGTGAAACCAACTGGTGGTGAATACATGGTCCTTCAAAAACCATGGGTCTTGCAAAATTTTCGTTGAATTTGACAGGTCATTTTTAGCCATTATGTGCATCTTGTAGTCTCTATCTTTTCACAAAGTTGTCTCAGAATCTTGATTTTTTGCCAAAAAAATGTTGAAGTCCTGATTTGTTTGTTTGTTGCTATAAAATATTAATGATGTCTGAACGTCTTAGAGTCTGAACATCTCGCACTTGTATTTAAAACAATGAATGTCCTGATCTCACAATACAAAAAGTCACTGTCTCAGGCTCAGAAAGAAAAATGCTAGTCTCGCCTTCTAACAAAGTCTTGCATTAACCATTCAACCCCCCTCAACTGGCACACAACTGTGGTGACAGTACTTGCTAAGATGAACCTTGCTTGGGGTGAGGTGCAACATTAAGCATACCCATGCAACAAGTAAAATGACCACTGTAATAGTTACAACTTACTGAAGATATCGCCTGCTTGAATAGTCTGTCATTACTGAAGGAATTGTTCAAGAAATGATCAAATCTGTCTTTTAAGTTTAGAAGACTCTGGGATAAAAGCAAAACAAAAACAATTAATTACACAAATGAACCTTTTACAAGATGTACATTGATCAATGATACACATGCTGATGGCAATGAAACAAAAAAGTTCTATGTAAAATGTATTTGACAAATGTTGTTGAGTTCAAATATTTTCCCATCTCGTTAACTGCCATCACTGTTTCATTTTCAATGTGTTGAAGCAATGAGAGAGGATTATTTATTTGGCAACTTTTCCAGAACAACATTGTTGCCAGTGAAGCATTTTACTCTTCATGAAACTACATTAAAATGGTCTCTGTTTTGCAAAATTTGCACCAAAAAGAATTGCGATAAATGACAAAGGCTAACCTGAATGTAGGTGATGGGGTTTTTACCACTTTCTCCTTCTTCTTCGACAACAAGTGCTTTCCCTTGTTCACGCAAATATCCTCTCATACAGTCACACACTGTCTTCAGCCCATCCTTTACTCTGACAAAAAGACGGTACATTCTTGCCAGATCTGTAAGTAGAACAACAGTCAATTGTCAATTTTCTCAAAACGTCTTTAAACCGTTGGAAGCAAACTAACCTTCTATTTTATTGTGCTTGAGCATATGAATAACACCAGAGTTCTCCATTTCAACCACTGTCTTCATGTGCTTGCGTATTAACTCCTCTTCCACAACCTGTATGGAAAATCATTCTTTTTCAAACTAAGCAAAGTAAATATTTTCTTCTGTAAGTCTCTTACACAATGTACATACATTACTTACAAAAAAGTTTGGGGAATGGACAATTTTAATTTTGGACAAAAAGAGTGTCTGAAAATAAAATCAACAAAATTTTTAGGGATTCAAATTATTTAGAGAAAAATTTTAAAGTACTGTAGCTCCAAAGCTCTAACTTTCCTTTATGGAGAAAACTTTAGTTGAGACACAGCTTGAGATAAGTAACAGCATGATAGAATGTGTGATATTTTCTCATCAGGGTATCTCTATAGTTCAGTAAAACTATCGTTTTCACAGATAAGTGTCCAAAGAAGTGTCCAAAAATTAATTGTATGAAATATAACGTCCAAAATTCTTTTGCCAGTAATGAACTAAGGCATCATCACTAAAGCCATTCAGAAAGGAAGATTGCTACCTTTACAATAGGATCCTCCGTTGTAGGATCCAGATAATGCTTGGCTCGTTCTGATTCTTCATTAATCCTGGCTTCAACCTGATGGAAAATCATTTGAAGTCAATTCTGCCTCCAACAAATCTGAATTAACACAAGCAAAACTAAATTTTGATTGCTAAGGCTTACAAACCTTCTGAATATATACCGATGCACTGTTTTCTGCAAGAAACTTTTGACCTTCTAACTGTTGAGAAAGAAATCAAGCACAAAATGTGAAGTTGAACCACACACTGGCTTCCAGACTGTCAAAAATATATGCAACAATCTCTTCTACTTCACTTATATACATCAGGAGATAAAAAGCAACTGAGCAGTAACAACCCTTATTATCCAACTCTGCTTCCTAGAGTACAAATATCGCGCGAAACGAGTACAAATAACAGATATTTGTACTCGCCTCATTCCTCCCGGCCGCGCGAAGTTCAAAACCTTGGCAAGTCAGAATTTTGGGAAAAGAAATCGTTGGATAATAAATCTCTTATTAGACGTTTTGGTGTGTAGTATCGCTGTATATTTTTACTCGTTTTTTTTTATTTTGACTTGCCCTACAGGCTCGTCAAAATACTGCACAACTTGAAAAATATACAGCGATACTACACACCAAAACGTCTAATAAGATATATTGATTTTATCAAAACTGTGTTTATAAAGGAACTACACTTTCTCCCCACAAAGAAACATGTGAATGATCAAAAGTATGGAAAGTAGAGATTCAGTAAAAGCTTATATGGTTCAGCCACACTGCTCAGTTACAGCTCTTACTGAAACCTGTTATGTAGTCATGTTCTTACTTTGTAGAATTCTGCAGATTCTTCAAGGAACGGCTTCTCAAAGTCCTCTTCATAAACACTTCTAGTGTCAATACCCAATATCATCAACATCTGACAAGCATTTCTGATGGCCATCCTTTATAATGAAAACAATAATTGAATGTTGAAGTTAAGGATAAAATACATTGTATGTACAGCCTTGTGACTTGAATGGCTGCATAACAGAACAATATTTGTTAAGACAACAAGAAGCATGGTACGTGTTTGTATAACTACCTGTCAACAACTTCTCCTTTACGTTCTCGTCTGACCAGTGTCAGCAATGTTTGACACAAATGATCCCTTATGTTACCATACCTCACCACCTTCAAACAATACGACACACAGATTAACTATCAATGCTGATTAACATGTTCAAATGAGTAATGTTCTTACACATTGCACATTACAGCAAATTTCATACATGTAGTTCTCTATAAAAAGCTACATGTACTTAGTCTGTCCCAAGTTCCCTTAAGAATGTTGAAGCCACTCTTCTTGCCATCTGGATGGGATGCCAGTCCCTTACAGTTCACCCATTTCCCCTCTGTCATCTTTCAATTTGCTCATACCCGTTTCTACTTTTGGATGGGAGAGGCAAGTTGTACAAGTGTCATGCTCAAGAACACAACACAATGAAGAAGGTTGTGCTCCAACCTGGATCATTTAATCCTCAGTCAAGCACATTCACCATAAGGCAACGGCACCTCTCTTAAATGTAACTCCCAGTTGTGATGATTTTGTTTATTCTCGTCAACTGTTTATTTTGTTAATGTAAGGATCTTGTATGGAGAAATCCCGTTTTGACAACATGCTTAGTACTTAAATGTTGCTGTTGTGTCCAGTGGGGAGATGGTCGGCATAACTATAAGCACAAACATAAGTAGGGTTTGTACTCTTTGAAGCTTTTAAAATTCCATAACTTTTCATGACCTTTTCCATGACCTTTCCAAGTTTTCCATGACCTAAGTTAAGCAGTTGTTCTCAACGTAGTATCAAAACAATCATTTATCTTATAATGCATAAAATCCGTGCTTGTGTCTATTTCTACTGAAATTAAAGGTTGTTGCTGACTCATCTATTACTTTTTCAAATTTTTTATCTTTCTGCCTTTTCATTTTCCAAAAGCATATTGTTTTTCCATGACTTTCTGTGACCTTCACTTAAATTCCATGATTTTTCAGGCCTGGAAATTGAAATTCCATGACTTTCCAGGTTTTCCATGACCCGTAAGACTTTCAGTGAATCAGTGAGCATGTTCTGCTTATGCCGATGATGTCCTCACTGGACATAACACCGACATAAGCATAAAACATAAGAAGAATGCTTATGTCACAGCTGTCTCCACTGGCGCATAAGATTCTTATCCTTATGCTTACTGCTTGTGTCACGCAATAAATTTAATTATTAAAAACTGGATCATTGGATAATGCACTTCGAGAGTTTTCATTGGCTTAGACATCATGGTATATGAGCCACTATACCATGATCTACAAAAATGGGGAGCGTATGTGTGATTTTTTGGGCCTTTTTGTTTTTATTGTAGTCTAGTTTTCTATATTTTGAGGGCGTTTTTAATAAAACAATTATTCCATTCACGCTTGTTGGATATGAGATGATCATAGCAAACTCGGCACTACACGCCTCGTTGGCTATCTTTCATCTCATATCCAGCGCGCACTCATGGAATTTCATGAATAACTCACCAAGTCCCTGAAAAGGATTAATCCTAAGTTGTAAACATTATCAACACCATTTTGTTGAACATATACTCTATCCTGTAAATAATACAATAAGATAATACTCCATTAGTGTAATAATTTATTTTAGTATATCACAATGTAGATAGTGAGTAGCATAGCCCAGTGAGTAGTGTAGCCATGTGCGCTTGTTATCAAAATGACGGTCAATTCTTTGTGTTTTAGAAGTATCTGTGAAGAGGATTTAGATTAAGTTTTGAACCACTAGTAGATTTATACTAAAACTAGTAGATTTATACTAAAACAATAATCTAATTATTAGATTATTCACTCTCAATTTCTATGCGTGATGGTCAACTCGAGCTGTGCCCTCATCAACTATCATGCGATAGAAATCTCAAGCTCATAATCTAATTGTTTAATAGAATATGATGCATGTTAAAATGCAAAGGGAGCTGAGTTGGAATATTCAACCAACAGAGAATACTAACTGGACTGCAGTGTGGAGTAGCTAACAGCTAACAAAGTGGATATAATAATAATAATAATGATGATGATGATGATTGTAATAATAATAATAGCAATAACAATAATAATAAATAGGTTCTTAAAATTTCATTTTACATCACATGGAAGGCTCAATGCTTTTTAAAGTCCTACTTCATGAAAATCCTAATTAAAAAGCCCTAATCTGAAAATGCTCTCTTAAAAAGAAAAAGCTTTTAATCTTGATTTAAAACCGTCCACAAATAAACGATGTTATTAACTCTTTATCAACAGAACAAAAAGCTACAAAATTGACAGCATCACATGTTTTATATAATATCTCCACAGATATTTACAGCAGTGAATAATACAATATCTCATTTGAAAGGGTATAAAATACGCTTTCTAGAAAAAATAATCTTAATCCTTTTTCCCCCAAAAAATGCAAATCAAAGGAATGTGGCAAAAATCACAAAATTTTGGGAAACCTTGTAAAACCACTCTGCTGTTTATGATGAGATCTATCTTGAAAACTACGTAGAAATTCATGGCATCCGAAATTATTTACAATTTTTTTCTACATGCATACTACAGGGTCGCATTTCAATCACCAAATTAACCACAAGTGGATTAGTAACACTTTGATAAGAATCGCGTCGGATTTCTCAACAACAAAGCATTAAAAACATGTTATTCATGAAATTAACAAGATTCTAGACTACAACACAGTATGTGAAAAGTATTTACATGCAGTTGCATTAGTGTTAATAATTCAGTGACATCGGCGGCATCGCGAATATATGCAGATTTTTCCTAAATCACTTGGAAAACCTTTCGGATTGTTGTTCTTCTTAAAAAAATCATCTTCAGGGGTTCTCAAAATCTTTGAAATTTGCTTCACTGACTGACCGCAAAAAGAACGCTACAATTTAGTTTTGAAAAACCCCATCATGTAGCCAATATTCAAGTGTCTTAGCCAAATAAGCTCAGTGATTGGGTAATTATGTTAACTTCCTGTGTACCAAATATGGAGTTAAAAAGAAGTAACGCAAATTTTTTTGCAAAATTTTTGTTCTTATGCCACAATTCTTCCCTTGAAATGAGATTAATTTTCAAACGTTTTCCCCCACACTGATATAACCAATTTTGCTAAAGTGAAGCAAAAGAAGTGTGTACACAAACCAATTAGTGACACACAAAAAAATAATGACATGTTTAATCATTCTTATAACTTGACAATTTTTCCAGCGACAAATATTGTGTGGAAAATTGTCTGGTATGAATATGCCTTACAGCATTTCGTTGTGGCAAGCATTGCATGAGGTACAATGTACAATTAAACAAAGTTCAACTTTCCACAATGCTTACAACAAAAATAATGCAAGAATGTTTGTTTCAGCTGTTACATTATATAAAATGTCTCTTGCAAGACAAGGTTAAAAGAAATTGCCCAGTATAACAACAGCCGTGGAACACTGGTGCAAAATTAATTTTACATCATAATTAGACATGTGAATTTTATATTTTGCTTGTAAACATACCATGTACATAAGAATATCTCTAATCATCACCATTGAGGTCTGATGATCATTCCAAGCTGCATTCAATGTATCCAGGAAATTATTGTTGAGCGAGACCACTACATCTTTGCGTATCTTAAAGTAATGAAACAACAAAAAAATAGAATAACTTGTCACTCACAGGAAATGGACACTTATAACATTTGTCTCTCCCAATGATCAGATGCTAGATTGGGATAAAACAAGAACTGAATGCTAAAGGAGTATAAATTTGTGCAATCGCTATGTACAAACAGCACTTCTCTCTTGAAATAAAAGATTTTCATACCTTTTCTACCAGATGTTCTGTTACAACTTGCTTGAGTCCAGAATATAGCCTCTCTCCATGCTTGTGCAACACCATAGTGTAAGCATTCCTGCTCGAATCAAAAAGTGCCATTCACAGGATATCACTGTTCTCATTATTGGTGTACCCATAAATGATAAATTTAAAACAGAATGAAAATCATCACATGACTGCAATATTTGATCGCGCCCAATACATAATTGATTATCATAGGAAAAAGGACAAACATATTTGTAAGAAATAAAAATATTAACACACATTTTGTTGTCATTTATATTCTGGTCAATTATTAAGCAACAGAGCACTTTTTCCTTGTTTACATAGCCTCATCTAAACACAAGGAGGGTTTTGAGAATTCTCAAAAGTTGTGCAATCCCTCGACTATGTTTCGGGTTTGCATAACTGTTTCAAATTCTCCCAACCCTCCGAGTGTTTAGATCACGCTATACAGTGTATAAACACGGAAAAGTGCTCTATTGCTTTTACAAAATAATTTCAAGAATATGCGCGAATCTAAAATGTCACAACTGTGTTTACAAACTCTCACCTAAACATACCTATTGACCAATGAGAGCATATAGTGGTTCAGTTATTTTATAACAGCAATATAGTCATTTGAAATGAGAGGTGTCACATGCTATGTTTAAGTCCAGTTCAAAGATATCACAGGAAAAATTTCAAAAAAACCATGAATGTTATTTGTTTTTCCCATTATGGGAATAATCAAATCCCCATTATGGCACTTATTTAAAAGACTTTACAAAGTGGCATGTAAAGCTAGTTCACTGCTCTTAAAAACAAAACATTTGAAAAACAGAAAAGAAACAAACTTTTGTCTTTACAACTGACTTAAACGTATTACATGTATGTTACCTGTACAATTCTTCAAAACTCAGGCCGCTGTTGTTCTTTTTCTGAATCTCCTGAATGGCATTCTTTAGCAAATTCCAGATGTCTTCGACATATTTGTCATCCATGGTCATCTAATTGGGAAAAAAATTATTATATAAGCATGACATGATTGAGGCCTCACGTGCCACTGTGGAGTAGCCGGATTGACGATGATGGCATGGTGGACAGGAAAAAAAACAGGCCATTTTAGCTCAAGTATGGATGGAAATTAACACCCACACACGTGGTCAGAAAGAACTGTATATTTTCTTGGTGCATTTCCAACAGACATTTACCCCTAGTACTGTTAAAATTTACATACATACATCCTTTGGCTTAAAACTTAAATCAAAACTAAAGCTAAGATTTCCTAACCTATCGATTCCTTCTGTTAAATAGTAATAACTGTTGAAATGTAAAGCTTAAGTTTCAGTCTTGATATTTCAGAGAAAAGGGAACAAAGAAGAATTTGTGATATAAATAACATGTCACTTGTTAATTAAGGATAAAATATTTCCAAGGAATGAATTTATGTAAGTCACAAGAGCATCATTGTCACTACAAAATGTAAATAGTACATTGGACCAAGATAATTAAAAATCATCATCAATGTATAATAGTATTCAACAACAAACTGGTATTAAATGAATGAAAATGATATATGCTTAAATACAATAAACAATAAATGCTCAGTCATCACCTTAATGCACAAATTAAAGAAAGGAAATGATTTTTGATATGACAAGGACTTTTTTTTACTAGTTAGCACAAAATACAGGCAAACTCTTACCTACATGTATAGTAAGTCAACTGCAGATATGTCGTAAGTTATTGTGTTTGATATTTTAAATTGTCAGAAGTACGTCTGAATCGTTTCGAATTAAAATTTACAAGTATAAGATGGTATAAAATAATTTATGCAAAGTAAAATTCTAAAAATAGGGTTCTGATTCCCAAAATAAACCATCATGAATAAATTAGTACCATAATTAAAGACTAGTTAACACAATCAGCTTTGGTATTACCAATAGCCATAGCTGTAGCTTGCTAACCTTAAGAACACATTAAAAGTTAATTTTGAAGTACAAATAGAGGCAAGAGGGAACCAAAGACAATTGCAAAAGTAGTGAGCGCAGCATTTTTTATATGAGCTAGGTGATGGCTATAATTTTCACATTCTTTTCTTGTGTGAGTCATGTTTGATATAGATAAAAGTTCAGAAAAAACATCTTTTCTGTCAATAGCCTAATTCTATACCCTACCCTTTTACTGTGTAGTTTAAAATACTTGCCCTATTTTAAGGAGCACGTGCGATAGGAAAAGGTTATCTTACACACCTCAAATTAGCACCAGTCATCAGCCACACAACTAATCACACACGGCATAGGGCTGACCAAAACAGAAGCTTTTATCACTTTTTATATATTTTTAGGTTTAGAGAAGGTATACAACACTCTTCAGAGAGCACAAAATGTATCATTTGCCTATTGAGCTAGTCCATTTTATACCCACCCCTACCCCCTAAACAAGCAGGGTACAGACAAATCCTCCAAAGGAAAAAAGATGGCGACTGGTACATTTACCGAAAATTCTTGGTGTACAAAACCTTTACCGCGCTTTTCAAAAACATGCCGACTCTAAAATTCAAAGCTCGACCGACAAATGCGTTATTCGCTATCGTCAATCAAATATTTGGCGGCTCCTCCCAGCTTCCTTGGAACTAATTCTCATCGATGAACCTTCATAAGGAATCACCACTAAGTAAACAAGTATGGTGATGTTACATTGGAAGGAAGAAGTTATAATCTGGGAAGCGACGGGCACTCCAAGAGTAGAAATTCAAAATAATTTGGTAAAGGATTGACAGGACAGTTTACAGTGAATATTATGTGGTAAAAAAGTTTGATAAATGGTTTGTTGGGGTAAGCATGTTAAGTAGAAGAGCTGTTAACATATTTGGAATGCATACACTCTGCCTGGAAAATCTGCCGGTTAAAGGGTTAAAATATGAGTTAAGCCACCTGACCTACGATAAGTAAATTAGAGTCTTCCAAAAAAATTTGTTGTACCACTAGCAAACTTCCAAATTGCAGGTAGGTTGCAAGGAAAGTCATGTCTGATTGCCCGGGGCTAGAAGATTTTGCTGCTGGGCTTGTGGATTATATCCTTTACTTGTCCAATGGGAAGGTGAAGAACAGAATCACCAAGTGCAGTTTTTTTGGAAATAAATTTTCAGAAAAGTCAAGTTATAGCAGACCTTTAAGGAGGTCAAAGTATTACTAATTAATTAAGTCAGTGGGTAAATTTTTTTTCGAGTTAGTAGCTAGTACCTTGCTTGACTATAGAGCAAGCTGGAAGCTTACTCCCTTTGCGTCTCAAGGGAACATTTACAACTATGAACAACAACGAATCTAAGGAGAGCCAAACAGAAATTTAACTATATGAAAACCTCGAAATATGCGTGAAATTGATGAGCACCCAAGGATACCTATGCTTAATTTGCAAATGCAACGAAACTTCCGCAATGTACAAAGTACAAAATTGAATAAAATTGACCCGCTTCTCGCGAAAGAATAATATTTTTATAATCTGGCGTAAGTGATCAGTCTGCGACCAAATATCAATACTTTAAAATTACCTAACAGTATAAATAAATCAAGTTTTTGAATCGGGTGCAAATCGCGCCAAAATGCGACTTGCTCGACATTTTAAGGCTTGAATAACTTAAGTAATTGTTTCGTGTATGGAAAATAAAAACAAATATATACACTACAGTCGACTGCTGTAACGTTAAACGCATAGAACAACGTGTTTTAAGGTTGCTGAAAAAGTTGACACTTACCGGAAAAGCCCGAATCCTCATCTTTGTGTCTTTCTTCCCGGGTCGCATACTCATTTTCGAAATCTGTTGAAAGCAACTCCCTTTCGTACAAAACCTTTTCTTTCTTTGAGAATCTCTACAACTCTCGACGACTTTCGTTAAAACAACCAATGTTTTTTCCACACATCGAAATCTGGAGCTTTAGGGTGTCATTTCCCCTTGCAATTCTCAAATCACTGGCAAGATGTCAGCCTCCATTTTTACTTTACAGCAAGGGGACAAATCGGAGCCATTAAATAACCCACAATGCATTTAGAACTGACGTCATGTAATCGTTTGCGCTTGCGCAGATACTTGCGCAATGAAGGCTTGGCTACAGAGGAAAACAAGGCCTGGGCTCTAAGCAAATAGCTTTATTTGACCAAGCACATTGGACCATATATATTCGCTACTTGCACATGACCCATAATCCCTTGCGTTTTTGGGGGGGGGGGGGTGACCAGTAGAATAAATGTATGGTATCATGACAAAAATTAGTTCGGTGAGCTCGCAAAACCAGCTACTAATGCTTAAAAATGCACCAGAATTTACCAAAATCATGATAGGATAAATTTGTACTAGTTTATAACTAAATGTAGAGAATTTTTTTTTTTGTCCATACATCGTCTGTAAAATTACAAGACGATGTATGGACAAAAAAAAATTCTCTACATTTAGTTATAAACTAGTACAAATTTCTCCTATCATGATTTTGGTAAATTCTGGTGCATTTTTAAGCATTAGTAGCTGGTTTTGCGAGCTCACCGAACTAATTTTTGTCATGATACTATACATTTCTTCTACTGGTTACCCCCCAAAACGCAAAGGATTATGGTTATGTGCAAGTAGCGAATTAAAATTCTAACTTGGCTCCAAGGCTTGTGGGAATAAAACAAAAGAAATCATATCGAGGTTGAGGGATGAATAATGAATTTCTTTTGTTTTATTCTATTAAGCTGAAGAATTTTGATTTGATAATATTAAGCTATCACGTAATACAAAACACGAAGATATAAATTTCATCAATTGTACATTAACTAAGATTAACTAAGATCTGCAAGGAGAGGGTGGAAGCACCAGGGTCTGGTCCCCGCGGCGAGTTGGGAGTCCCAGAGAGTGGAAACTAACGAACCGAAATTAAGAGAGAAGGGCTCCAAGCACCTAGAAAGAAATGTACCCTAGCCGGCCCTGAGCCTTAACATTTCCGAGCGTAGAACCAGGCGTAGAAAGCGGGCGAAAAAGAACACCGACGAAATGTAAACATGACAACAGGAACAATTTATAAACAACTATGTAGTTACGACGACGGCTGCGACTAACAGGTCAATTGCTGGGTGGCCTGGGGAGAGTGTCGTGTCGTAGACCAAATAAGCGTCCGCTAGAATAACGACCGAATGTCACGATCAACGAGCAGGGAACAGGCGCGATGTTAACGGAGCTGGCGGCATCGATCCGGAAACTATGGCTGGGAAAATTGCCCCCAAAGCATGGAATGAAGGTGCTCACGCTTGTTTAGTGATCGTGACAGCAGGTTCGTGTGCGATGTGCGTGACGAGCAGCGATTGCGAGTCCAGTGTACATGTAAGTGACAGTAGTGAGCATCTGATGCCCGATTTTGGACTGTTTTAAGAGCTAACCATTAATGGTAATGGAAACAGTCCGTACACCCTACCCCTCAGGACTCACTTCGCATCCTCACCCCCGTTTTAAATCTGTGAAAGGTGAGGTTCTATAGTTACATGAAAGGTTTGCCTGAAAATAAAGGGCTAAGGGCTTTGACCTCAGGGTAGAGCCTCCCTGTAGGAAACTTTGTTGAGTAGCCCGGGAGGTCTGGGATTATACAGTGAGATTTACAGTGAAAACGTATTTTTCGCGGTCGTAGTTTGTCCTACAGAGAGGGTGAAGGGGGCTGCGCGTAAGAGACAAACTAATGATATGAAAGTAACGGGCTTCATAGCTTCACGGATCTGATATAATGGATGTGATTTACCGCGATCATGTTACACCCTACTCAATTAAGCGGACCGGGGGGAAAAGTACCTGAAGTGCAGTTCAAACGCCCGTTCGCGTAAATGAAGTCTTCTAGTGAAGAAGATGTCATGGCCAGTGAGTAACGGTCTTGTAATTCGGGGAGAAGAGGAAGGGAGGGAGGGAGGGGAGGTCACGTACAATGAGATCTGGTCCGAGGTTAACAAGTGAGCTAATATAAGCAAAACAAATCAACCTGAGTAGTAGAAGAATTGAAAAGAAAATAATGGTCACGTATGTCCGCGTTTGAAATCAAACTTTATTTTTACGATAACTGCAGAAATTCTCGCCCGCTCATTGGCTAATTTTCATCGTCAATAAGCGGACAGACACATGAATTTATAATGTATACGCAATGCGTCAACGAGCGAGAGCGGAAAAACAAATTGACGTCAGTTTTTCATGCGTCTGTCCTGTTATTGAAAATGAATTTCTTCATAACATTGTCAAAGTAGCCTGCGGATCCACTCAGCTGTCGCATCGTGGATCCACAGCTACTTTAAAAATGTTACGACGAAATTCATGATCAATAACGGGACAGACGCATGAAAAACTGGCGTCAATTTGTTAAATGTTTTGCATAGTGGATGACAACATCTGCCTATCTAAAAATTAACAGCACACGATTTGTCTTTCAACAAAGAAAATCCAGAGCGCGCAATTAATGTACACTAAACAAACGCAAACCTGAACAAACTGAACAATAAGTCGATCTCACCTTAAAGACTAATTTATCACTGAATGCATATTAATTTAAAGGCTGATAAGTTCAATTTACAGGGCACTTAAATATAGAAAGTCTCAGCCATCATTAAGACAGAGACACTAACTTTGGAATACTAAAAATTAGAAGTTTTGTAAACCAGTTAAGTTTTTTTTAACTCCTCTTGAAACTTCCTAAAATTTCACTTAAATTCAGGTTCACCCACTGCCCCCCCCTTCTTAAGCTAACCCAGGATTAGCGACAATTTTGATTTCAGTTTTAAAACTTTTCGGTGACGTTTTCTGTTTATATTCAGTTTTGGGTTTGAATAATCTCAAGCTACACAAGACCTAAGCAGTGAAGAACATTTTTATGCAAGAAAAATTAATACAGTAGTTAACTTTTAATCCCGGGACTGAGCGTTAACCGGTTTTCGAACAACCAGGACCAAACATCTTTTTTTCCCAGCGAGAAAACTGTTCAATGAAGCCTCTTGTTTGTTGGATATTTTCCCTGCATTTCTTCACGTGTACTGGTTGTATGCAACCTGAAAGAAAAAAATTAAATTCTATAGTTATTAGACCACTAACCTCATAGAGAGGAGACAAATGCGAACAAAAGAAATCGCCATTGAGGGCCGGAACGCGATTGGGAGTGGGTGCACGGAGAAAGCACCTTTTCTTTGAGCTTTTCTTTTTCCGCTTTTCTTTCAGAGGAGCTCTAAGACAGTCAAGAAATCGCTCGTAATCGGCACGAAGTGCCACTCTCTCTAACATGTAACAGGCTCTGCTCCCTCGTATCTCTCATCGCAGTTTGTGAAACGTGAAACGTGGGATGTAAGCACTCTGTTCATAGACACGAGTGGTCGTGAGGGACTAGACTGATAACGGTGTTTTACCCGCCAAACTCAAATGATTAAGATTTTGCAGTACAGCAACAGCATGTGCGGTCAGTACATGTCTTTACAAAAATGACTTTATTCAAGGAAACCAGAGACTTAATTCTACTTTTAGACGAAATATAGGTTTGATTCCAACCCCAAAACAAAATATAAACACTGATAACAAGCTCGATTTCAACACGGACAGGTTGTTCGTACAACGTGATAAGCCCGAAAATACAGAACTTTTGCATTACATGTATTATCTGCGGCTGTTCGGCCCGATACTAATATGCATGACTGAATTGATCATCTCGCGGTAGGTGTTAAAATCGTTCAAATGTTTTGTACAAATGACAAAGAAACAATAATCTTGGAACGTGCTTTCATGATTGAGTACTTTATCTTTAAACTAGGTTGTTCAAACAGTGAAAAAGCGCTAAATTGAGAAGGAAACAGCAGACTCATACTCATGTAGTGAAACCATGCACTTTCCCGTAGTGGAATGAAAGGCTTCGGCGTAAAAGCCGTACTGGAACGTAACTTCATTCCCAGGCTCTCTCTTCTTTGCCTCCCTTGTCGTAACGTGCGTTATGACGTCACCTAAACTGCTCTTCACTATCCGCCGCCGTACTACAGCCTAGCCGTACCATATCTCAACGTCCCTACTGTCTGATGAAGTCAATGATGTTAAATTATTGGATTGTCAACTTTAAGTTTTTTTCCAGCTCACGCTTGAAAAAGGACATGTGTTTTCAAACTTGCGACTCGCGCTAAAAAGAGATAATCAGTCTTCAAGCGTCAACTCGATCCATTTTCACGTCTGAAAAATTTTAAAACTGCCTTCTACGCTATTGAATTCAGAATGGTTTGTTTGTAACTTTCTCAGATCAGCTTATTTTCTTTATCAGAGTTTGGTTTCAATAGCTCCATTTAATTTGTTTTACCGTCGCATTTGCTAAGTTTTATCTATAGACGATAGGGACGTGTTTTTTGCCGCGAGGACTTTCCATATTCGCATGGGAACATCAATATATTGGAGCTTGGGTTCAAAATCAGTTGAAATCTTAGTTCTAAGTGATATGCTATTGATAAAGTACTGAAAATAACTGCGTCTCACCCCCTGACATTCCATTACATGCAAGAAATTGACACCTTTATCAAGAACTGTTTTGCGTCAATAGCGTTGTTAGTATTTGAAAAGCATATTTTCACTTTTTGCCATCCAAAATCTACATTGTCATCATCACCATCACCATCAATCTACATGGTTGGACATAACTAGTGAGACACCTACATGGTGGCTTTGCATGTTGTACATTTCGTTCAGGTAAGACCATGGTTTTGATCCTCCACGTGGATCTCATCAGTTGCCAGTATTTAATTGTCTGTACTTCTGTAGTTGCTAGTGCAACTTGTATTATGAGAGTGTTGGATGACTCTTAGATGTTCTAAGGCTTGGCAGAAACTTCTTGTTCGTGGCAGATAGAAAATGCCCGCATGATATTTGAAGAAAATGATCGATTAACCCGATTGTCCCGCGGGTTCGAGTCCCGCTCTGGCCACTAGCTAGATTTGTTTCACGGTACGCCCGAGTTCAAATCCTCGGCCACACTTGTAAATAGCCAACTGGTCTGCCTCCGGCCAGTTGGGATTCTTAACAATGTTATGTTTAATTTGAATTATTTGTTTCAGCTGTATGAGTGGCATGCCTGTGAACTAGCTTGGTGTAGCTAAGTGCATGTTCCACTATAAACAAACATTTGACATTTTTGACATTTTTTTGGCATTAACCAATTAAAAGATGGGAAATGTCTTACATAATGCAGATGAGTATAAAAACCAATCAGGGCCGGTCCATGGACTACCCCGACCAACTCAATTTCACCGTAAAGAGATTCGGAAGCTGACGTTTCGAGCGTTAGCCCTTCGTCGGAGCTTCGGATACTTCGCTCGAAACGTCAGCTTCCGAATCTCTTTACGGTGGACAATTCACATTATCAACCCAGTTGATAAAACCAAATTATCTTGTAATACTCCCACCGACGCAGCACCACAGTTTCTTTAGAAACTTGCTCCCCAACTCCATTTCAGACCCAACCTCGTTCCCAGAGCCGTTTCCCTGGCTTGGGGCCCAAATATCTCCTGAGTGATTTCAGTCCAGTTCCTACGATGACATCACAAGAAGCCCAACCTGCAGATCCCGCTTTGCGCGGTTGTGGGAACAGAAATAATTATAAATTTAAACGCCTGTAGACATGCGGGGATTTTATCACTCAAAGATAATTTTTGCACTGGAGTAATTGGGAAAACTAGTAGATTTTAAAACAAAAAAATTGGGGTTTAGTTGTGTTTTAAGCTAGCCTAGTACATTGGAAATATCCTGAAAATAATAAATTATAACACGTTCCTCTCATTTATACACGATTTTGTGTGTTTTCAATTCAAAACAGATCTCATCCAAGGCCAGAGAATTTAGTACATATTTTACCCTTGGGATAAGGTCTACTACATTTTTACTTGTATAGAAGCTTATGGTCAATTATTATTTTGTACAGAAAGTGTTTGCTCAATCGATTGAAGTCGTCTAAACTGCCTATACCTATTTAACAGCTGTAATTTAATTGGTCTAAAACCTTTGTCCAATACCTGGTGTGTTGAGGATCATCGTACAAAGCCAAAAATGGCTAATGGCCGGATGTTGTTTCATGAGCAGTGACAAAGGCTGCTCAATTCCTCCAGCAGCACCGAGAACAGAAACCTTCTGTTGGTTGTACAAATCATATCATAAAACTGCATAAAAGAGAGTTCAAGCTTACAGATTCCTGTGGGACCTGAAGTGTTGACAGCTCTTTTCGGAAAACGCACCACAATTTAAGCAAAGGTATTATCACAGGAGCTCAGTACTAAGAAATTTTTTATAGCTTTGCTAGCATCCTTTAAACGAAAGGAAGTTCGTGAAAGCATCTCATGAAAGCTCTGAAATTTGTCGAAATCCCTACAGTTCTTTCCAAGTATTTAAACTAGTAATAGTAGTTCTCACTACATCTGCCCCCGCCTTGGATATCACGTTTATTGTGTAATGAACTGTACAACTTTTATTGCAAAATACGTTTATTTTCATGCTTCCAGGCCATTGAATTAAACTAAAGGATGCCGCAAAAAATTTCATGTGCAATAAGAAAACTGTATTATCTATTTATTATGAAACTGTATTCAGTTCATGTCTTGTAGCAATTCACTTTTTGGGAAATAACACGCTGATCTGCGGTGACCTTTTACTCTCGCTGTAATCCCTCAAATCACACAAAATTAACAAGAATATTTCAAGTTAGTAATGATAGATTTAAAAACTTATTCGTACTCTTCGCGCTCGGCAGAGCGAACCAACGCGACTACACTCGTGCATGTGGCTGCAAGAATTATCTAACAATCATTGAAACGACACCGTTTATAAATCATTTACTAACTTCTGATCCTTGAGATAACAAAATGAAACTTAACTCAGTTACTTCGAATACATGTTGTCATTGTTTCTTTGAGTGGGTTTTGAGTTTTGATTTGAATTCCTGATCTGTTTACTTTATGCGTGTGGTGTTTGGATCGAGTTTGTCGACCCCGTTGCCAATTTGTGTCTAACAAATCATGTCCTGTACGGAACAATCTATCCAGTACCGCTGAATAACGTTTGATTTCAACGAAATACAGAAATCACTGTGATGAAAGAAACTCATCTTGAAATAACTTTGGAAATGTGAGCGCAACAATCTTCCTCCCGTATCCTCGCGCACGCGATACCTCTCCTCGTCCTCGTGGCTGCAAGAATTACCCAGAGTCTTACCCAGAGTTGCCTTGCGAACAACTGAAAAATTAACCGGGAAACTAGTTTCTTCATTCGGGCTCGATTCGCACACTACCGATACTACCACAATATTTCAGATTCTCTATACGCGGGGGGTCCTATTAATGCCTCCTCGGGTTTTGGCCTCTGTGCCAAAACCCTGCGGGGGCCCTGTGCGGGGGCAAATAAGTGGACATCATATTGATGGTGCGCATGCCCTCGCTTCCAGTCTCTCAAGGGAGAGCCTAAACGATTTTGTGGAGATTACGGCCGGTGTCCTTGAACACTGCACGAAATTTAATCGCAATGGTACGTTGAACTCTTAGTTTTGATCAAACGTCGAAATGCAAGAACTTGAGAGGTGGCCCATATTCAGTCTTCTCGATGAAGAGTTTTTAGCATCTCTCAGGATAGCGTGTGTTTTTGGCAGTGCAGGAAACGAAGCCCTTGTTGTCACAAGAGATGATGATGTTTATGCTTTAGGATCAAACGGCAGTAGTTGTTTGGGAGTCGGTGATGCTCAGAGTTGTCTTCATCCAAGAAAAGTGGAGGCGTTGTGTAAGAAGAATGTCGTGTCCATGGCTTGTGGTAGTGGCCCTCATGTACTTGCAGTTTCAGGTACTGCACATGTAGCAGCTAGCAGGGAACTGATAAATGCAATTTTTTTCGCTTCATGTATATTTTAAATGTTTTTTTATTGTTACATTTTAGTACTTAGTAATATTTTGTAGTAGAAACAGAGCATTGAATTTTATGTCAGTTGTAGCAATTGATTTTGCTATTTATATCATACAATCTTATTCATTTATTTTTATCAGTTTTTATTTAACCAAACAAATTTGAGTTTCCTGAAAGCTGATATAAGCTATCTTGATACAACCTAGTTCCCAGGGTCTCTCATCTTACTGCCCCCTGGTGCAAGCGAGGAGAGACCGTGGTTGGGTTTGGCACATGCCACTTTGACTATTAAGAACATCAGGGAGGGGTCCTCTGTAGTTAGGCCAGCTTTGTCAAATTCAAAGTATCACGCTGCAACCACGATGGTTCTACTTAGTCTTCAGGCTGAAATTTTGAATAGTATCTATTTCAACATTTATCTAAAAGTTAAGTCTGTCTCAAGGCAATATTAGTGTGGTCGTAATGCTGTTGCCATCTTACCCACTGGATATATTAATTGCTATATATGGAAAGTCAGTCATATTTCAACTGTGGACATCAAGCAGCGCAATTTCATCCAGTAGTAAATGTTTGTTTCTCCTGTAAATGCACTCAATCAAATTGATGCAAAAAACATAAGAGCGAAAATGAGATTTTAATTCCTCTGGCAAAAACTTTTTTCCACTGTTAAATATCTTAAGAATTAGTCAAAGACAAAACTGAAGGACAAAAATTATAAGTAAAAAAACAAAAACCCTCACTTAAATCTCTGAAATCCAAATTCTCACTAATCCTGGATCAGCTTAAAATTAGTTTGGACACTGTTATTCATAGCTTTCCGATATTTTTCGAATGGAAATAAATTGCGAATATCTAGTATCTCTAGCATGTCACTAAAGGAGTGAACAAATGAAATTTTAACTCCACATGCTGACCTCCTTTTCACTAATTACCCTTTGCTTCAGAAATTTCTCTCACTGTATTGAAATAAGTGATTAAACACTATAAAGATCTTTTGTCAAGGTATCCTGGGTCATAGGTAAGAAAGGTGCACATGATTGTGAAACAGCAATGTGATCAATTGCAAGCCTGATGTTATGTATACTGGGCCCTGAAACAAGACTTCTAGGACCTTCCAGGATTGAGCAGGACACTTTGCTTTCTCAAACTCTCCACCCAAAGTATAGGATAACCTGTCAAAATACTGAGGTTGGACAACCAGTGATAGACTAAAATCCTATTAAGACAAGCTGTGATACAGCTGGACCCTGCTAATTCATAGTGATGTGGGTATTTCAAACTCCTGCTATTTTAAACTATTTTTCTTCTCCCCTCAGAGATACTGAAATTCAACTGTACTTATACAATAAAATGCTTCATGCTACAGAAACCAGTGAGAGTTAGCTTCCACATCAATGTCTAATTTGGTACCCTATCGCAGTATTTACTTATTTAGTGACGTATCTTAAATTAATATTTTTAAGCCTCTGGAGAAATATACACATGGGGCCACAATGGATACAGTCAGCTTGGAAACGGGAATACAAACCAGGGCTTGATCCCTTCACTGGTGACTTCTGGATTACAAATGAAAAAGGTTATTCAAGTGGCTTGTGGTAGCCATCACTCTCTAGCTCTTACTGATGACGGTGAGGTAGGCAAAATGAAAGAGCTATATCTTGCTAAATATTCTGTTTAACATGAAGAAATTATTCATTTGAATTCCATTGGGAACTCAAATTGTTATTTTGTTGCAGGTTTTTGCCT
>OZ026599.1:36629836-36652336 GCA_964020085.1 Micromussa lordhowensis | reverse complement strand
TTGCGGCATTTTTCCTAATTCCATACAAAGATTTCAGGAAACGAAAAAAAGTTTTTGGGGTTATAGGCACTTTAAAGTGGTTTCATTCTGGCATGGGTTAACCGTAAGGCTAACTTTACTCCACATTACTTCCGAACACTATGCAATAGAACCACTTGTGGCTCTCGGTTTAAAGCCGGATTCTTCCAAGAACCACCAACAAATTAATTTCTCCTGCCTCTTAGCCAGAAATTATATCTGGATGAGCAAAAGAAACGAAACCGCACCACAGGTAGAAGGGGTCCTACAATACTTAAAATCAAATTATGATATTGAGGCCACGACACAAACTGCTCTTCCAAAGAAATGGGATTTTTTAATATATCATATTCTAGTAAGCCTTTTCAGCTCTCAGTGTTTCTTGATCCCCTGTACATTTTGTCTGTATTTGACTTTGGGTACATTTGCTCCGCAATCACTGCCTTTTAAGAAAATAAAAACACAAAGTGCTTTATATATGTAAATAGCGTATTATAATATTGTATTATAATTTTTTTGCAAGTAGCATTTTTGTCATTGTAATTGTATTGTATCATAGCGTATGGTATTGTAAGTAGATTAAGTTTTGAAGTGTCGTTTTGTAAGTAGAGTAAGTACAATGTAATGTAATTATAAGTTTTGCATTAAAAAAAAATTGAATGAGGCTGAGTAGGATATGAAGAATTCTGCAGGTCGAGGAGGGTGTTATCCACCGAGGCCAAAGGCCAAGATGGATAAAACCCTCCGAGATCTGCAGAATTCTTCATATCCTGCGAAAGCCAAATTCAATAATTGCTTTACTATTTATTCAAAGTATTTTCTTCGCTCAAACTTCTGAAGATGTAAACCTACTCACAGCCATTTTGCTCTTTGTTAATAACACAACCTCGTCCCCAGGTTTTCTCAGCCAATGGTTCAATAATTTTGACGTCAATGTTTCAATAATCCGCAGCGGGCTGCACTTTTGATGTCATTTTGACATCAATGGTTCAATAATCTGCAGCGGGCTGCACTTTTGACATCATTTGCTGAATATGACAAAATTCTTTGCAAATTTGGTCAACAGCAGCTGGTTATGTGTGTGGTTTTAACCAATCAGAAATGGGAAAATATTTTGAATGAATAATAATATTTATTTACTGATCAATTTATGACAAGCAAGTAAACACTTTCAAAAGCACATACACTCCATAAGCATTTCATGATGTTATTAATAACAATATACTATTTGCTCTCAATTCGTATTCAACTGAGGAGGGTTTTTACAGCTGAAACATATTAACCATCTAGTGGAAGGTTTTTCTTATAAAGACGTTTAATTCAAATAGTTTTGCCAGCCAGTGAAAACCAGTTGCCACCCTGCTGAGAACATTAATGAAACCCCTGCACTCAACAAATTGCCAGGTTAATTTCAAAAGGTTTCTGTGCTTCAAAAGGCCATGCTTAGAGCAAAGCTGACTGTGTGATTTGGCATTGTTATCTCAAAGCTTCAATCAGAAAAATGAGCTACCTCTCCAAGTTCAAAGTTGTCTGTTAATTTCAGCTGTTTGCCTGGGGTTACAACGGCAACGGTCAGTTAGGAGTTGGTAACAATGCCAATCAACTGACGCCATGCAAGGTCATTGGACTTGTTGGAACAATAACAACACAGGTAAGGACAATCTTCACACCTCTGTACCATATAAAAAGTGAGTAGTTCTAAACAATTTTATGTAATAATAATTATTACAATAAATTAATAGTTATAATAATATTTGTTTTAAATACTATTGTAAGTTATACACTACTGTAAGCGTCGAAAAGCTGACAATGTAGTATTGTCCTCCTGAAGGGTTCCAACCCCAGAGGGGACTCCTGTATAAAAAGGACAGGGGTGCTTGTCAGAAATTTTCAAAAGAACCTCTAAGAGGTACCAAGATTCTGTTTTGTGGGCATGGCTTGAAATTGTTATACACCCATAAGAGGTACCTGTGTAAATGAGACAAAATGAAAAATTAGATGATTTTGAAATATCTCATCTTATTTTTGGCTTAGTACCCTAAAAGGTATCACAAAATCGTGAAAGCTTTTGCTGCAAAGCTCTTGAGGCTGAATTTATAAAGTTTTGGACCCCCAAAAGGCGCGATGAGCACCCATATCCTTTTTATATGGGTTTCCTCCCCCAGGGTTCCAACTCATACAAACAACACCTCTCATTTTGTTCTTTAGATTAGATATTGTCCTGTTAAATTGGAAATTTTAATAATATATACATGTTGTTGTAGAATGGCATACATTATTAGTCTAGATATTCATGAGATGCATAAGGCTGAAACTCTTGCTTTCCATCCTGTCCTGTCTTGACCCACACCTGCAGCTTCAGCTCAGCTGGCCCGACCCTTCCTGTCTGCACTCCTATTCAACTGTCCTTCTCCATGTGGTGGAGGTCAACATAAATGCATTAAGGTGGCCGAACACAGTTTTCGCGCGTGCTTTTGCAGCACGTGCACAAGGATTTCAAAGAACAAACATGCCGTCAATAGAGCGGTCATTTTATTTACTCAACACCCGCACTATCTGTGTTATTTTTCTCTATAACTTAACGCAGTGTATTGATGGCTTTAGTCTTATTACAAAGATATGTTAGAAAAGGTAACGATGCAAAAAACCCAGCAATTTTCAGCTTTTGTTTGTTGCCAAAAGAACCCAGTTAAATGCAACGCATGCGCAGTTGCTTGAAAAATTGAGACCGATTGCTTTAGCAGAAACATGCCGATTTCTAACGATCCAGTCATTAGAATTTTAAAAAATTTGGCAGAAAAATAGATCAGAGACCACGTGAATGATCTATCGAAAAAAATCTGAATTTTGACATAGGGAATTTTTAATAATACAGAAAACGATTAACGGCGAATTACGAAAATCGCCTATGTCAAAATTTTATTAGAACCATGCTGACAGAAGGGATTTAATGTCAATTCTTAGTGTGCAAAATATGAAAATAATCTAATGACTGGATTTTTTTAAATAATAAAAAAACATTATTTAAGCCTTGTTTTCAACCAGCCCCATTGCCATGGCAACAGCACACACCCTAGTCAAAATGCAAGAATAAATATTTCTGTGGTTAACCTTGACTCTTGCAAAAAATGGGCGCCAAAGCATGAATAGTTTAAAAGTTATGGTGAATTATGTACAGGCACTTGAAAACTGTGTTCGGCCACCTTAAATGTCAGTTTTATTTCAATTTCACTTCAGCTCGCTTTCAGTTTTCAACTAGATTGAAATTTCAATGAAGGAATTAATCTTGTACTCGTACTGCTCTGTAAAGGTCCCAATTTGGAAGTTGTTGCATGGCTTGGGGTTTATGGAGTGAGTGATTATTAAATAGAGATTGCCCCTATTTCTGACCAATGCTCTGCTTGTTGTTGTAGATTGTTTGTGGTTATGCGCACTCACTGGCTTTGTCAGATGCTGGATGTCTGTATGCCTGGGGAGCGAACTCTTATGGACAGCTAGGAACAGGAAACAAAGCACATTTAGTGACACCGACTAAGATTGCCCTGGATAAGGGAAGGTAACTAAACACTTAGTTTGCTGGAGTATGCTTGTTATTTATCGTCTTTGAGCTTGATCTGCAATTCATTGTTCTTTGCTAATATGACAAGATTTACAACTGCTTTCAATGCATCTTTCATTTTCTTTTCTGTTCGATTACTTATTAATTTCAGATTTGTGGAAGTTGCTGCATGTCATTACAGTCATTTATCAGCTGCTATGACAGCCACTGGAAAGGTTTGCATCATCTGCCTTCTCTTTAGAACAAGCCTGTTTCAAACAAAAACTGAGCTTCTATTATGTAGATCAGCTGTGTTGTAGTTTGTAGTATAGATAGGACCCTGCGCCCACTCTCATTGGTCAAAAAGCAGTGTATTAAACATAGAAAGAGCATGTTTTGTTGTTTTTCGCCACATTACCTCTAGTCAACCTTTTTTTAGAGGTGGCAAGAAACATTTTCTTTGAAGAAATTTGTGATGGAGTTCTCTGCGAAACAGCAGAAAGTTTTGAAGATGAGGCATGTAGCACTTTTAATTAGTGGTATTAAATTGGATCAGTTTGTCGATCTTTATGCTTTGTTGTTTCTACTCACAGCATGTAAAATCCATATCATAAAGCAAATGAAGAAGCCTAAGCCATGAATTAGACTGTGATAAATCACTCTGGTCATTTGAGAGCAGACAAGAAATGTAGAAATCACTTGCCTGCTGCTTGTGTTTTCTACATTTTCCTTGTGTTCTCAAATGCCTGTTGTGTTTTGTCACAGTGTAATACATGGCAGAGGCTTCTTTATTTGTTAAATGAATTGTGTGTTTGATCTGGTTGTACAACTTAATAGTAAAAATTTCTTGAGAAACTCTTTTATTGCATTATAGGTTTACATGTGGGGTCAGTGTCGAGGACAGGCTGTAACAAAGCCTATGGAAACAAAGTTCACAAAGGTTGATAGTGCCTTTGCATGTTTTGCGTCACCTCCATCGATGTTTAGACCTCTTGTTGTGGGTAAGTTAAGTGTCAACTGCACGTGTTGTTTCTACTACTTTAAGTCCAAGTTACACGCAGCCCTTCCTCTGCCACAACCCTCTCTCACCCTCTCCTGCTACCAAACCCTTCTGTGATGACAACCCCACCCGTCCTTCTAATACACCTCTACCTCTTACCTCAACCCCACACCCTTTTTCTACCACACCCCATGCCCTTCTTCTACCACATCCCACGCCCTTTTCTATTACACCCCATGCCCTTCTTCTACCACATCCCATGCCCTTTTCTACCACACCCCATGCCCTTCTTCTACCACATCCCATGCCCTTTTCTACCAAACCTTTCACCCATCTTCTACCACACCCCACACCCTTCTGCTACCACGCACCATGTCCTTCTACTGCACCCAACATTGTGACCAACGAGTTAAATTTGTTTGTGATGACGCTGCAAAAGTGTGCTACAGCGGGTGATTTTATGACCTTATTTGGTTTCAGATCAAGTACAAGAAAAGAGAGTTGAACAGAGTGTCAAAGAGGCATTTAATGATCAGGTGCAGTTGTCCATCTTGTGCAGGATGTCTGTCTGAGTGTGGTATAAGGGACTCAGGGGATTGGTAACAAACAAATTGAGGTTTATGCGTCTTGCAAAAAAGTTTTAAATTTAGGTTTAGTGATAGATAGAGAACTGTGCCAACTTCTCCCAAGGGTATGGTAACATCAGACTGTATGACAGCAGGAGATTGGACCTTAGTCTGGAATAGTGCTGACTGATCTGTCAATCATCGCAGATGTGGACTTTCTTTCAATTTAAGTGGCATGACAAGTGTGAACTAGCTAGTTGGAGCTAAGCGCATCAACCACTATAAACATTCAGCCTTTAACTTTTAAGTATCATTTTTAAAATTTTGTTTCCTTGTTTGGCACAGGAAACAAGCGATCTAACATTTATGATTGACGGGAAAGCTGTTCACGTCCATAAATCGGTGTTGAAAATAAGGTAGCCATATTTCATTTTTGCTTCTTAAACTCCTTATAGTGAAGCATGCAGTTACGTCTCTGGAGTTCAAAAGTATTTACATTTATCTGGCCAAAATAACTGAAAATACCTTGATTAAGCTCCTTTAAACCGCATGGTATTGCCAACTACCCCACCATTGACGCAATCATTCAACAGGACGTTTGCAGACAAAGTCTTCAAGGCATGCTTAAGCTGAAAGTGATTCCTTCAACAGGTTTGCACTAAATTCGCTGAATCAGTGTACTTTTTATTAACAGATGTGAACACTTTCGGAGCATGTTTCAAGCACACTGGGGAGAAGATGAAAAAGAGTAAGTTGAGATTATGATAGATTTACGTTTCTACACTTGAAGTTGCATTGGTGCATGGAATCTAGCAATGAACGGTTCCAGTTTCTGTAAGTTTTGAGTCACAAATGCTGCAATCTAGTGATAGGCTCCTCTACTTACCATTTATTTTTGAAATTCTGTCGACGGAGATTTCACTCGAGGTTTTGCATCAAATGTTTTCCGTCCACACTACCCTGGAGGAATTTTAAAACGCAACAATCACCGGTCATTTTGGATTTGTGTTTGAGGTAAACTCAATCGGGGAAATCACATGATCATCACGATGCTATCATTTTTGAAAAGTTCCGATTTCAAAATGTTTTCCATCCACACGAAAACGAAGAGCTGGCATTTTAGATTCCTCCTGTTTGAAGAGTTCTGTTTTAGTGGCGGATTCGTATGTACGGTTAGCCTAACCGTAGAATTTGAGCTGTGTGCGGTGTGGAGGCTGCCTTAATGTATCACATTGTCGATTTAACAAATTGACGTCAGTTTTTCATGCGTCTGTCCTGTTATTGATCAGAAATTTCGTCATCACATTGTCAAAGGAGCTGTGGATTAGCAGACTACTTTGACAATGTCATGACGAAATTTATTGAGTTATTTTTTTGTAAAAAAAATATCTCTTAGTCGGCGCGTCGAGTATGTTGTGGACGGGTCAATGGATCAGTGAGTCAGTGAGAGATGTATGTATGTCACACCAATCAGATCGGATCTACTATAAACAGCCAATCAAATTTCTTGTTTTAAAAGTAAATGGTATATGAGAAGATTTGATCCCGATACAGTTCAGAACTGCCATATTTATTCTTCTATAAAAGAGGAGGAAGTATTCATATATTGGTTTTCTGTGAGTTAGGCTTAGGATTTTAGTTATTAGATTATACGAGATGAGCCTTGAGGTATGAAACAGTGCGTGAGTTAGTTGTATGTAAATGGACGAGATGTTTTTATTTTTAGTTACAAAGGTAACTTGATATTTTTGTTTTTCACAAGGAGTAAATTCAATTAGACGTCACGCATCGTTGCTTCTAGTTCTTACGAAATGTTTTAGAGGAGACGAGACTATTTTGATTTGAAAGAGTTCGAACGTTTACAATAGGTACAGGTAACGGTTGCTGTGTTCTTGTTGCGTGCAAATATAACGAGATATTTTTATTTTTTCGTTACAAAGGGTAATTTGACACTTTCGTTTTTCACAAGGGAGTAAATTCAATTAGAGCTGGCAGATCATCACCACTTGTTCCCACGAGATGCTTGCTATTTTTAGTTACAAATGGTAACTTGATATTTTTGTTTTTCACAAGGAGTAAATTCAATTAGACGTCAAACATCGTTGCTTCTAGTTCTTACGAAATGTTTTAGAGGAGACGAGACTATTTTGATTTGAAAGAGTTCGAACGTTTACAATAGGTACAGGTAACGATTGTTTTGTTGTTGTTGCATGGAAATATAACGAGATATTTTATTTTTTAGTTACAAAGGGTAATTTGACACTTGTTTTTCACAAGGGAGTAAATTCAATTAGAGCTGGCAATCATCACCACTTGTTCCCACGAGATGCTTGCTATTTTTAGTTACAAATGGTAATTGGACACTTTTGTTTTTCATATGGGAATGAATTAAATTAGACTGTCAACGTGTCAGAGGTGTTTTTTTCTCTTTCTTGTTTCGGTATTAAAACATCTGTCAATACTCCATGTTTTATTATGGAAGCACAAAATACACATATATGGCTTGCTCCTCTACAAAGAAAAATTCACAGCCCTTTCTTTGCGCACCAACTCCAAAACCTACCCGAAAACAATCACCCATTCTCTCTCGTTAAAATAAACAACGCCAAGGTCTTCACTTCGCCTCTTTCCACTCTCAACATAAACCAGGCAGCCAGACTTTTAAACCAAAATTGCGAGGCCTACTATTCATTTATCTTAGAGATTTAAGATCGTATGTATATCATAAATTCTCACTTTTTTTCGTGCTGTGCATCGTAGCCAAAACACTTGTCAAATTAACTAAATTGTCACTATAAACATAACCTTTTAATTAAAAATTAACTCTTGCACGCCTTGCGTGCCTATGTTTGTCAATAGCAGGACAGACTCATTAAAAACTGACCTTAATTTGTTTTTTACGATAACAAATGGTCGAATTGCCCGCTCTCGCTCGCTGACGCGTCGCACGAATTTCAAATTCATGTGCCTGTCCTGTCCGCATATTGACGATAAAAATTAGCCAATGAGCGCGCGAGAATTTCTGCAGTTATCGTAAAAAGTACGTTTTTCTTCGAAAAGCTCTGGACATCAGCTGTCAGGAGGTCAATTTAAGGACAAAAGTTGAAGCCAAGATAGTAATAAAGTAGGCCAAATAAGTTAATAATAAGTATACGTTTTGGGCCTGGAACATCCCATTGCAGTGGTCAACTTAATTGACCGTCTTCTCACGCCTGCTAAAATTTGCAATGAAGTATGTGGAGCCAGACAACATTCAGAGTTGCCGCTTACTAAATGTGATTGGTTTCTTCTTTGGCTTCTAGCGTGATAGAAATCACTCAGTTTAGCTATCCTGTGTATTATGCTTTCCTTGAGTTCCTGTACACAGATCACGTTCACCTTCAGCCAGAGGACGCTATTGGTAAGAGTAGTGTTGTATCTTGTCTCAGACCTTTCAGCTCAGAACTTTTTTCCCGCCGGCAAAGCCATTTACTTATTTTCACTGCCGTTTGTTTCTCCTCGCCACGCCCCGTTTGAAATGTTGCTTTCGAAGAACCAAGTACGTTTTAAAAACTGTTCCTTTCGGGTCAAGTTGATTTCTCATATGTAATATACTTACAGTTCTTCTGAGACCATTCATAACGCTTACCAGAAGCTTATTATCAGCTCTTTGCTTGTACAAAATGTACCAGTGACGTCCTTGTTTGAAAAGAGTTCATGGGAAAGCACCACAAGACTTTTAACTTTCCTGAACAAGAACTGGTTTTCAACTTCAGGCTTGTGGTTTGTTCAGTGTACCCTTTTGGTCTTGGCTTGTCAAGTTTTACATGTTTTTTTCCCTGCGTTTTTTGCTATGCCTAATGTTTTGGTTCATTCCTCACCCCCTTCAAGAAGTTCGTGATCGTTCCTTAGCGTTCCATTCCAGTTCGTAGAGACAGCTGATTTCACATTCTTTTCCAATGCTGTTCTTCTCGCTCGTCGTGGAATCTTATGTTCGCATTGTTCTGACCTGATGTGTTGGTTTTTTTTGCAGGTCTTCTTGACTTGGCAAACTCGTACTGTGAAAAGCAGTTAAAACGCCTTTGTGAACGCATCATCAAACAAGGCATCACTGTCGACAATGCCGCCATGCTATTAGCGGCAGCACTGAAATACGAAGCCCGGGTAAGAAATCAGCCAATGCTCGTGTTAGCTTCTTTGTTGGCTCGTGTTGCTGGCGCAGAGAAGAAAAGGAGGGGAGGGCATTTAAACTAGAGCGCACAAAAAAATTACGTTATGAGTGGTGTACAGCGAACGGTTTCCTTAATCTGGGATTCCGTAAGAGCTTGCGTCTTTATAAACATCCTGTTTAATCATTTACAAATTGGCCTTGTGCGAGTTGCAGTTGCCCATTTTTTTCCGAGAGGATTTTTAGAATTTTCTTTGTCATTTATTCTAAGAAACTCGGCGTTCTTCGCAGTTCTGTCGTTATCCCTAGCCTCTCATGCGTTGCGGCAGGAGCAAAGTCGCGAGAGACGAGCGAAGCGAGCTGGTGAGGTGCCTGGCACGAGAACCGGCTCGCTTCGGTCGCCAACTCTCACTTCAACGATGAGAGCCTGCTCGCAAGCTATGTTATCTCTAAAGAAGACCAGTAGCAAAGTTTGGAAATCAAGATTAAAGCATTGTGAACGAGTGAACGAGAGAACGAGTTGACATAAAGTGCAATTGGTATTCATTACTAAACCCATTTTCCCGTTAGTTAGACCATAGATGTTGAAAATCATTCTCAAGTTGTTGACGAAGGGCTGACCGTTTCACCAGGTTAACACAAACTCAGGTTTACTTTACCCCTTGGTCTCTTGTCTAACTATTAAGACTAAACAAGCTTGGACTAAACCTCTGTGCACTATTAATATGTTTACTTATGAATGTTACGTTTTCGAAGGATCTCGAAGAATTCTGCTTCAAGTTCTGCGTCAATCATCTGACAGCTGTCACTCAAACTGAAGCTTTCAATCATCTGGACGAGGGGACTGTCAAGGAGTTTATTCAGAAAGCAGCCAAATGGGGAGCCTTCAAATATTGACGCTAGGAAGGAAACACTACTGTGTCACCTACGATGAAGGAAAAGGGCCTTATTACCAAGTCTTGTCTTGCTTACAAACTGTTTCCAAGTGTTTACTGTAAGGCGCGTTGAAGAGAGACCTTGTGACCCAAGTGTAGCGTACATCCGAGCTGGTGCGTCTCTCCTTCTCCCCAGCCCCTTTTCTTAAACTTTTCCTCATCGGTGAAGTTGAGCCCTACTCTCAACCTCGTTCCCAGCGTTTTTCCTTGGAACGAGATTTTCCTGCTCCCTCGAGTCCTCTCGCTTCATCCATTACGTGGATTTTTTGTTCTAAGTTTACCTCTTTTAAACCAAACATCAGAATGCTCTCAAAAAGAAAACCCTGACCCTGACTTTTTCAGTGTTTCCTTCGAACTGTTGTATTTTACACCGAAGGTGCCTGATGTACCATAAGTAATATTTAACTTAAAATTCACAAAAAATCCTTATGGATAGATACTCAAAATTATACGGTCTAACTGCGCATAATATGTATCTAAGTACAAAATGATTGAGCAGTGTTTTAAGAAAGTATTTAATGATTCTTGTATAATTTGTAAATCTTTAATTGAATGTTTCAGTGATGTATTTATTACTATAGTACTATAGTATTTGAAAATTGATATATTAAAACACTTCTGCGGTGATAAATTTGTCCCACTTTACTTTCTTAATTTCTTACTTTCTTAATCACAGTAAAATCATAAGCAAAGCTAAAGAATGGCGGGTCTACAAAGCGTTGTTCTCATGCTGTGGTTTTAAAAAACGTTTAGTTGGTTGTAGAATTCACTTTTGAAACATTTGCCGTCAAATGATTTGTTGTAGCCTGTATAGCAAGCATTTTTCGCATTGTGGTCGCGCGCAAACTGGAGCGGCAGCAAATGTACGTACGCAATGTGAATCTACTTGTTTCTTATCTCTTATGTTTACATTGTGTGCGAATTCACTAATCTAGCTTGTGAACAGCCTCTCTTAGAGGATGGGGGGGGGGGGGGGGAGACCGTACCTTGTTTGTCCAGGTATATCAAGTGCTATCTAACGCCAAGCATATGAAAATTGCTTTGTTGGTATGTCATTAGAAATTGAAACGATTACCATATGATTGGTTCCTCTCTTTAAAAAAATTTATACAAAAGTAAACAATTGCCAAATACTTGTGAAATGTTCGTGGCTAGTCTGGCGCGGCGTTTCGTCTCTGCCAAGAGACTCTTCAGAGACCTTTAGAATTCAAAGGCAAACTCGTTGGGCATCACGCCCAAAGTCCCGTTCGCAAATTCTTGATGTTGACAGTCTGGCCCTCTATCGCAGAAGGATTCCCAATTTAACTCGTGAACGTACGGTTGGGAAAACGCCAAGAAACGGCCGTCATTTTGTTAACAAGTGCACTCTGTTACGCTACTCACTATCTATCACAGAATAGATAGTGAGTAGCGTAGCCAATCAGAGAACGGCCTTCGTGATAGAACGCTAGTAGATTTATACTAAAACTCGATAGAAACACAGAACTAGCACGAGCTGTTGACGTAATGATGGCAGGGACAAAGAGAATCTACCTTTTGATGATCGAAGTAAACAAGTTGTTTTTCTTTTTCTTCCCCGCGGTATTTCAAAAGAAATAGAAAACATGTTCTCCGTGTTCCTATCGAGTTATAGAAACACTCGTGAAAGTTTGGGAGAACTCGAAAAAGCTGTGGAAACACTCGCCTGCGGCTCGTGTTCCCACAGCATTTCTCGTTCTCCCAAACTTTCACTCGTATTTCTATTTAACAATTAGATTATGAGCTCGAGATTTCTATCGCGTGATAGTTGACGAGGGCGCAGCCCGAGTCAACTATCGCGCGATAGAAATCGAGAGCGAATAATCTAATATTGTTTTAGTATAAATCTACTAGTCGTTCAAAACTTAATCTAAATCCTCTTCTCAACACTTCGAAAACGCCAAGAAAAACTCGATAGAAACACAGCACATGTTTTCTATTTCTTAAATAATGTGTCAAGACGGATATCACATATTGCCTGTAATGTGGCTGATGTGGTAAGTAATATCGACCTTCCAGGGCTGGTACTTAACCCTACAGTTTAAATTTAGATACCTTTGCAGGATGGGGAACTTATTTATGATAACACCTTGGCGTGAGGGTATTATACACTCAAACCCTGGTTAATGATCCGGAATTTTTTCGTGGAGGACTTTTACCGGTCATTTTGGATTTGTGTTTGAGGAAAAACTCGTTCAGGGAAATCATATGATTACCGTGACGTCACCGTTCTCGAAAAGCTCCGTTATCAAGCTCCGATTTTTCGTGACGGATTAGTGTGCATGTGGACGGTAGGCTCAACCGTAGAAATAAAGCTGCGTTTTCAAATATATCCGGCGTAGATGTGCACGGGGCCTCACAAGTGTGTCCCCAAGCGTGAATCATGCTTTACGAGGGAATGAAAGGTGGACTCCGGACCCAGGTCTTCAATACAGGCGTCCCGAGGGAAGTTTCCAATCAAAATCTAACCACAACGAACATCTGCCAAGGGTCTGGATCGCCTCAGGGCTTTGGATCACAGGTATGACTGTTGCTGAAAATTGGTCAAAATTTTAACTGTCAGGTGATAAAGTAATGACTGACGTGTTTTTAACTGATAACTGAGAAACGGGCTGCAATTTAAACTAACAGCTGGGTATTTAAAAAACCGTCCAAATTTTTTTACCATTGATAAGATTCATATGGCCTATGAATTCAAAAGGTGAGGTGACAGTATTCGAGCGTGACGTTATTAATTTTCAGTCTGTCCAAATGGGCCAAATAATTTCCGGTTTTTTCAAAGCCCACGTATCAACTCTGTAAAAGGTGAAAGTGAGCTACAAAATTTTTGACAGCGAAAATTAATAGGAATTTTGCACACTTCAATGTTAACTGTTGGGTACCTAGTAATTAGTAATTGACATTGATGAGAGAAGTCATTGTTGATAAGAGATCAAATGGTCTGGCACGATGGGATCATGTTACACTCTGAGGAGACTGCGACTTCAGTACAGATCCAGTGATTTTAAAGCGGCGCGCTTTCCTTCTTTGCACTGCACTGGTGAGCCAAATTTCAATTCTTTTGTGCCTTGTGGATTCGTGTGAGGAGGTGGGCATTGTCTAGGGCATTGTCTGCCGAATAGTAAACAAAGCGTCTCAAAAAAACTGGAGATTACTTTTGACTTTTCAGACTTCTCGAGCGGCTTGAAGAAATACAGAGGGTAACAAGATGCGTGCGTTTGCAGTCAGTTTTCTGTTGTGGAATTTGGCTTTCCTTGCATCTAGTACAAGAGAATCGGTGAGTTAAGTAAATAATCCTTATGACTCGAGAGAGTTTAATTATCCCGAGAAAGGCCATTTATCTCCCGTGATTTCTCACACCCAGGAAAGGATGAAGCGAGACGAGAACAGTAACTGTTTGTGATTGTTTTCCTTCACTCGTCGTTTGTTGCTCAAGTTACGCAAGAAATCTTTTTACACCGGAAGTTTTCTTTGGTAAATAAAGTTCGCGTGATTTTTATCTGCCAATAGCATCTATAAGAACATTTACATGCGAATGTTGCTGCTGTGTTCATATAGTGGTAATCTTAGACAGGCATCAGTGAAAGAGTTACCATGCAAATCTGAAGGGAAGAATTAGCACGCGAAGTAGCTAGATGGAAATTTTCTTAGTTTAAAAAGATTTGATTCTTTTATGAAACAATGAAGTTCCCAGTGGAATACCAAAAAAGATAAAGTATATAAATTCTTTCAAGAGTTGAAGAAAGTTTGCCTGTTTTATTAACAAAAATCATCTCTGGATTTCCAGTATTGATCGGTTGCCAAATTACGCCTGAGAAAGGTATTTTACAAAATGAACAAATTTAAAATATTTCCTTTTCTGCAGATGATAAACAAGTTTAATTGCTGTAACTTGACTTCTCTGTCTTAGCGTTTTGTTGAGCAAGAAGATGAATCACTTGACACACAGAATGAAGGTAATATAAATCTTAACGTTTATCTTTATGTATAAACAAATAACCTTCCTTTGGCGCGAAAATATGCTCGGATATTTGACCGGTGACATCATCTGTTCAGAAAGCAAACAGTTTTCCCAGAGTGTAGCTAGTGGAAAAAATGAGAGCTTTGAGGAACAGATAATGTCCAAAGACAAATATCCAATCACATTTTCTTGGCAAATGGAGACTACTGTGTTTATTATTCTTCAAAGATTTTTCGTAACATACGCAGTTTTGAATGTTGGGGAATATCATTGATATTTCCTTGGTCATTCAGTCATGTGATGCATTTCAACCAATCATGTGTGAGCAAAAATATTTTATTGTATTTTTAGATCCTTGTATCAATGTTCTATGTCACGCTGGCCAGGAGTGTGTTGTTGTAGATAACAACGCTGCCTGCGTGTGCAAGAAGACATGTCCTGAACACGAAAAACCAGTCTGCGGGTCAAACGGTAAGACTTTTCCAAACCACTGTGAGTTGCACAGAACTTCCTGTTTAGAGAGAAGGAAGATTTCCATCAAGTACGATGGAGAATGCAAAGGACAACCAACCCAACCTCCTTTAACTGCAAAGAATAATCAGTGGAAACCTAGTGAGTTCAACAATTTTTGTGTTTGTGTTTTGTGCTGTTATGTTGGAAATTCCAGGGGAGGAGGGGTCTCAAAAGCTAGAATTTGTAAAGGAAGGTGTGAAGTAAAACTGGAATTTCCAGAGGGATTGGGGGGGGGGAGGGGTGGACAAAGCAAAAACCTCCCTCTAGGGAGGAGTGTGGATATTGTCTGGAGCGACACAATCTGTTAGAACCATGGCCAGGGTCATAGTGTTGTATTTTTGGGCAAGACACTTTTCTCTCATAATGCTTCTCCGACATCTTGGTGTATTTAGATGGGTACCCGCGCAAGTCTACTTTGGGTTTGACCAAATTTTGTTCTTCAAGCTCTGTTGGACAGTGACTGACCAGAACTTTCCTTCTCTGTCTTTCAGTTGTTTGCTACGAACATGATCGCGATGAAATACGTAATCATTTGATTGGATGGTTAAAAAACCAAAACAAGTCACCAGAAGAACTTGATGGTTACAGAAACCTCCTGCAGTCTTACTTTGACATGGTGGATGAAAACGACGATGGTAAACTTGATGCTACAGAGTTCCGAGAGTTTGTTGGGGCAAATCAATCCATAGCTGAGGTGGAGTGGACAGTGCATTCCTTATCTTACCTGAAAATTGAATAATTTTCTTTCATTTTGCATTCACTTGAATGCCAAGTTTTAAAATATGTAAAGACTACTATTCCCTAGTTTATATGAACCACAACTATATAGCTGCATAAATTTACACATATACTTTGCCACTAATGCTGAAGGCCATGTGATTGCAACCATGTTCACATGATACATTTTAAGTTTGAGTCTGGTTGAAGATCCCGTTACTTGGTTTTCGCTTAGGTAGCAGCTATTATGTTGACTGAATCCAACTAAATCAAAAGGTATAACTAATAATGGGTGGTACGTTAAGTACATCTGAAGCCTGTAAACTTCACATATTATTTTTAAAATTGTAAGATTGTGTTTTTCTGTTTTAACCCCCCCCCCCTCCCCCATCCTCTAGAAAAATTCTAGTTAAACTTTATACATGTACTGTTTAAATTTATTGCCTTTTGAGACCTTCCACTCCCTCAAGATTTGCAATGACCTTCCTTAGAGGCCTGACCCTCAGTCATCTTCAGAGTATGGATAAGTTTCTGTTTTCTGGCTAGCAAGCCTAAGGGGATTGAGATTGTGAGGCCTTGTGCAAGTGATTGTATGTTTAGGAAGCACTAGCAAAGAAATGTTTTGTCTTGTTTATTCAATTTGCAGATTGTAAGTTCAGATGAATACATCAACCCCATACTGCAAAACCTTTGTGCTGATGCCCTGCTTTCATTAAGTGATGAGGATTCTGACTGGGAGCTGAATATTACTGAGTTCACGAAATGTTTAGATCCACGTGAGTTAGAAAAATGTTTAGATTTCAATGTTAAGTGTGCCAGACTTCACATCAAGCAGTCTGGGTTCAAGCCATGTCATTGTGTTGTGTTGTTGGGCAAGACACATTACTTTCCCAGACAAAACTAATCAATGACATCAATTAAATCAATGAGTAATCAATAGGTAATCAGTTGATTAGTCATTGATTATTGCCGATAATCAGTGGGTAATCGATGACTAATCCATAGGCCACAAAATTTTTGTTAATCGATTAGTCATTGACTGCATTGATTCAGTTAGTCATTGTTTTCATTCATTTCTCATCGATATAGTTTGAAAAAAGCACACAAATTGAAAGTGCTTGCAGCTGTTCCGGTGTGTAATGTAACAGCTTATGTCGGCTGTTTCCGTCATCCAAAGCAGTCTTACTTTGCTGACAAACATCCACCGAACAAAATCTATAACCACGTAGTCGATTCTTGTTAACGTACTTGCTAGTTTCATTTTCAGACTGGTTGGTTCCTGTTCAGTTGTTTTGTTATTAAATAAAGAGTTGGGTAAAGTGAAATATTGCACAGTTAAGGATCTTCTATATTTGTGATAATCATAAAAATTACAGTTTTCTTGATTGCGATTGGTTTAAAAAACTCCTATTTTTCACTAATTAACTTGCCAAGTTGTTATCGGACAGTTTGTTATCGGACAGTTCAATAAGCCAATCACATTCAAAGTTGTATAGTTTAAATCAACCAATCTCAATTTCAGAGTAACATGAAACAATTTACTTCTCCTTTGTCAGTTTTAATGTAAATTTTCCCTTTCTTTCATAACTTGGCAATTCTTCTTTTCTTGGAAATTGTAATTTTTATGATTAATTGGTAATAAGACTTTGTGTCGTCCAATTCGGTATGAAATCATACTTGTGATAAACAAATCAGACTCCCGCTATGCGGTCATCTGATTTTGTTATCCCTTGTATGATTACAGACTGAATTGGACTCCACTCAGTCCTATTAACATTACTAAGCACTTCACGTCGTGACATGCTGGAAGGTTATTTGACCTTTTGTGAAGGAGTTATTTTGTTAACAGGAATGCCAGTTATAACGAAAAATACATCTAACACAGATAAAAGAATCACAAAGAAACAAATGGTACAAAATAGCAAGAAATGTGTCTTTCATGCACCGTATAAAAGTCCATGAGTAATTGATGGGTCATCAATGAGTAATCAATAACAACAATAGGTTATCAATTACATCAATGAGTAATCGATGTCATCGACAAGTAATCAATAGGCCACAGAATTTTGGGGCTTTGATTACTCATCGATTACTCATTGATCATCGCCAATAATAAATAATAATTATTATAAAATTTATAATAATTATAAAATTTATAATTGAATGGCTTGGTGCAAAACAGGCGTAAGTGACGATTTGGGTGAAAAAATTATTTTTGTCAAAAGTAGCTGCATTTTGGCATGCGGACTTCGTTTTACCTGAGAAACATTGCTCTGAAGTTTGTTTCACAAGGTCTCTCTTCGTTGTCTAGAAATAACGTGTGCAAAACTGACTCAGTTTTCCAAGCGGCATCTTTTGGAGATCTATTGTTAAACGGAAAACAAAGAAACCTTTTGTTTGGCTAAAGGATGAAGTCACTATAACACAATGATTTCTCACTGCTGCTTCGTTAGCTCAACTGGATAAGCGCTGGACATAGTTGATTCAAATTAGTTTTGTTGTGACACTCGAGGGCTCGACTCGTGGCCGGTGAACATTTTTTTATTTCGCTCTGTTTTTCTTCTTCTTTCAAACAAAAACCTTCTCCGTGTCTTTGTAATTGAATTGCCGTTTTTACTGGTAGGGATCTGGGATGATGTGTTTTTTAGCTGCCATTGTGACGTATGCTTTCGGCGCGCAAAGCGATAACCCTAAGTCAGAGCTGGCTTACCTGTTAATTAAGCAGAGTTTGATCGTTATTTCCACCGATATTCAACGCTTATTCGAGAAATATTTGCGCCCGCCTGGTAGGAGATTTGGCATCATTAAGCCTCTGACCCTCGTTGAGTCACCAGCATGCCTCAAAGAACCGAGGCGTGTTTTTGTTCCGTGATCATGGTTTAAGTCCGCCGTTGACTTAGCCATTGAAGAACATGTGAGCCAGGCGTTCGAGTCTAGAAACGCTTCTTCTTCCAAAACAAAGCATCCGTCGCGGACTTACGGCTCATTTGCCAAACTTCGGCATGTGTCAGTATTGGAAATTAGAAGTGCTTTCTAGACTCTTATTATTTTCTTGAAATTAGCCGCCTCATCATCCTTCGCTCCAAAAATTTCTGGGATATCCCATAATAATCTTTGATGCATAAAGTTGCGTGACTTATGTAGCACGTCTTAGCGTGACTCAGACACGGACGGCCGGGAACTGGCGAGAAAGGCCAGGTAGCAAAGTCGTTGATTCGAAGACGTATTAAATTCGAAGTTTCTAAGCGATTTTTACGGGCCAAAGAGGAATTGCCGGTCGGTTAAATTCGCAAGCAAGCGTTCCGTGAGTGTGCACCGTGGTTTTCCAAGCAGATGATTACTTTGAATTGTGATAGAATCGAGCCCGCCGCGAAGAAAAAAGACAAAGAATGCCTGACCGCAGGTTTAACTATAGGAAGAAGAAAACTTCAGCTCAAATGTAAGTTTTGCTTTGTATTTCAGCCTTCCTTTGCAGACAAATTTTCCGTTTCATGCGCTTTTTCTTCGGCATGAGCAGCGTGTTAGCTTAAGGCTTTTTCTCTTTTTCTGTGTTGTCAGATATAATCATTTCATGGAATGAGCAGTTTTCTACCAATGTAATCACTTATGTAAAAACTTATGTAAACACTTCCCGGCTGCCGGGTATCTAGACACTATGAAAAAGTAATTTCACGTAGAAACATTTCAATCACCGACGTAGCCGATTTGCAAAACGTTCAACCTCTCTCTCTAGCCACTATTTACTGACTTTATTTAGGTCATCGATTTGTGCAAGTCGAGATTGTTTCCCTTGGCCTAACCACGCTAAACCCCAACGTGTCCTGACCTTAACTCTAGCCTAAACCGAAGCGCTAGCGCCAACCCTAAGCAATAACGCTAAACATAAGCGCTAACCCTAGCACTAAGCGCTAGCGCTAAACCTAAGCAAAAGCTGTAACTCTAAGCGCTAGCCCTGACCCCAAACGCTCAGTAACCCTAACCCTGTTCTGTAAACCTAACCTTCAACCCTAACCCTAGTTTCGAGCGGTAACTCCAACCCTAACTCTAATAAAACTGTGAACTCTTAACCCTGGGAGTTAAAATCAGCATTTGAAAAAACGTAAAAGAAAAACAATGCTAATAGTATTGTGTAATAAAGCAGTTTCAAAAGACGCGGACTGTGACATGCAAGTGTTTTAGCATACTTTATTTCCGTTCAATGCGTTAACATGACATCAACATTTTTAACCTTTTTTGATTTGAAATCATCATGTTTGAGCTCACGTTTTGTGTGAAATGTACATTTTGCTGCATTTTAAAGTGAAATCGACACCTTTCTGGTCGTGCGCTGACGCAACAACAAATACTGTTTTTTTGAATACGTAATTTCTCAAAACCAAAGCAAACTTCGGCAAAAAAAGGTACATGACCGTGGTTTTCTAGTGCATTGAAGTCCCCATGCAAAAATTCAGGCAATTTGGAGGACACAAAATTTTTCACCCAAATCGTCACTTACGCCTGTTTTGCACCAAGCCATTCAATTATAAAATTTATAATAATTATAAAATTTATAATTGAATGGCTTGGTGCAAAACAGGCGTAAGTGACGATTTGGGTGAAAAAATTATTTTTGTCAAAAGTAGCTGCATTTTGGCATGCGGACTTCGTTTTACCTGAGAAACATTGCTCTGAAGTTTGTTTCACAAGGTCTCTCTTCGTTGTCTAGAAATAACGTGTGCAAAACTGACTCAGTTTTCCAAGCGGCATCTTTTGGAGATCTATTGTTAAACGGAAAACAAAGAAACCTTTTGTTTGGCTAAAGGATGAAGTCACTATAACACAATGATTTCTCACTGCTGCTTCGTTAGCTCAACTGGATAAGCGCTGGACATAGTTGATTCAAATTAGTTTTGTTGTGACACTCGAGGGCTCGACTCGTGGCCGGTGAACATTTTTTTATTTCGCTCTGTTTTTCTTCTTCTTTCAAACAAAAACCTTCTCCGTGTCTTTGTAATTGAATTGCCGTTTTTACTGGTAGGGATCTGGGATGATGTGTTTTTTAGCTGCCATTGTGACGTATGCTTTCGGCGCGCAAAGCGATAACCCTAAGTCAGAGCTGGCTTACCTGTTAAGAGTGATTTTCTCAGAGTATCGAGAATCGGAAGACACTCACGAAAAATCGATTTTTCTTTTATTTCACCAAAACATACCTTTAGGTGAACTTATTCAAGGAAAAATAGTTTAAAGTTCCAACGATTTATTTTACGGCCAAAATTTGAGAAAGTTCGAAATTTGCATATAATGCAGTTTTCGCGGCTTAGAATGTTCAAAATTTCACGCTTCTTTACGAAAACAGCGGGGGCATAAAAACAATCCTATGAAAACGAAACTTGGCACAAATATTATTTCATCCTTATACTTTAAATTCGTGTAATAAGTTTCTTGAAGTTTCGTTTGTAGCATTGTAACGAAGGGTATTTGTACAGCCGCCATTAGGGTCTCTTGGCAAGGAACAAATAAAGGCCAACTTTGACTAGTATAAATGGCTACTGGTATATATCATTTGGTCAAAATTTTTACATTTTAGGAAACCTGGGTTATTGTTTTCTTCACCAGAAAAGGTATAGCTCTGGGAATTAAAATGTTCCCCGTCAGTAAAATAAAATGTTACGGCATGTAAGCGAGTTCAATTTTATGCAAATCACAAGGTTATTCCTTAAAAGTCAACGATTTAAATCAGGAAACAACGGCTCACCGTTACTTACTTTCCTTCTGCTTCCATAGAAATGATTTTAACTTCTCAGTGTCCTTTTGAGTTGTTCTGTAAATTTTTTCCTTTAAAACAGCGAGCATAAACGGCCATAAAAATGTTTATATTTGCGGATGAGACACTGAGTGGCTCACACAGTTGCGGCTGTTTTCATCGTCTCGCTCCGTCGAGAGTCCTTTAAAAATATGATAGGTTATACACTTCAAACCGTAGCAAATCAGTTTCTCACGCATATCCATATACTTGGACTCATGAGTAAAAAACTCAGTTCCCGTACACTGAATAAAACAACTCCAATATGACCTCTGCGGTCAGGAGGTCACATGCTATGTCGTTATGTTACTTTTTCCCGGTTTCACATTACACGCGTAACGCCGTATTGAACATCACGGCACTTATTTGAATTATTCAAAAATCTCTTTAAACACATTTTGATTTAAAAAGAAAATTGAAAAAGTAACATTTTGACATAATTGTTAGCGTTCATAGATGTATGATACCCCGGCCTAATTTCAACATTGGATGCAGGAATGAGGGTTGTCTTTGATGTCGGCGTGATTCCGGCATAGTGTTTTGCGCTTAGTAACATTAGCGTAAAGGTAAATACTCAACAATTAGAAACCGTTTACTTGGAGGAAAAGCTGGACTGCCGTAGATAGCAATGGTTTAAATTCTGTATAATATTTATTCCAGTCACGCAAGCTACCTGCTTCAAGTAACGCTTCGTGTCACTTAGCAATTAAATTTTTTTCTATCAATTGTTAATTAGGGACAAATTTACTCTTTGTAAATAAGGTCTTAGTTACATTTGTTTCGTTCTTTTATTTTTCTAATCTGAAATTCTGTTGTATTAAAAATTTTCTTTCCAAATTTACTGTCCAAGTTCCTATCCCGGCCATTTAATTGCCCATTCAATTACTGTGAAACCTTACAATCACATATCTTGAGGAAGTTTAATATTTGCCTGTGTCACTTAAGGCGTAAAAAAAGTGTTAGACATTTATTATTTAATTGATAATATATTGATAAATATATTTTACTCTTTAAGTTTCATCTTATTTCTGCTTCTTAAGGCCGCCGTGCACTAGCCGATTTTTTGTCGGCCGACAAAAAATCTTTACTTGTCAGCTAGTGTGCGATGAATTCAGATAAGCCTGCGACAAGATCGGGGCTTGTCGGGCGAGATCTGATAGTGCTAGATCTCAAAACGTCTTGTCGGGCCTTGTCGGCTAGTGTGCGGTGAACGAAGGCAATTTGTCGGGTTGGCGAGCGCTTCAACCAATAGCCCATTGCAGAAACGTGAGAGGACTGGGACGAGTTTCTTATATTGATTAGATT